>KZ123090.1:0-15402 GCA_002157025.1 Melampsora abietis-canadensis | reverse complement strand
GTTCGGACTTTTTGGGAATCTGGGAACAAACCCGGATTTCATGTTTGTATCCCACATATGTAAACCATCCGCCCCAAGATTGCAAAGTACCACAGTCCACCGCAAGCTTGTGCGCAATGCAAGAATGCACTAGAAGTAAATTGGCGGCTTCCGGTGGGTGTTGCGAGGCGCAATGAGCCCTCTCTCACAACTCTTTTGTATTCTCCGTTGCCATAGAGCGAAATGCAGCGAGCATGGAGGCACCAGGGGTGCCTGAGTATGCAAGTGTTCACCACCATTTGTAAGAGCTTGTTGGCAGGCTTTTTGGTTGCGTATTCAGTGAGCCTTCAAGTTTTGGTCTTGCTGAGCCTGTAGTACGCATCCGACTGACAACGTGAAAGAACAGCCAGACGGAAGGATGACACCGAAGTTCAGATTCAGTGACTTCACTTTATGGATAAATAGACCGCATGCTCTCTCCAAAAAAAAATCCCCCATGCTTTCTGGTCAAGCATCATCATCACTTTCAGCATTATTTTTCTTTAACACAACTCTTTTTCCAAAATCTATTTGCCTTGACCTTCACGGACTGGTATCCCTTTGATCTTCTTCTCAACAAACATAACCTCATCAATTCGACCATTCAGCTCGTTGTTTTCGGATCGATTTTTCACTCTCTAACAATCTTCTTACCCTAAGTCAATATTGGATAATCTATCACAATGAAAACTGTTGGTCTCTTCAGTACTCTCCTAGCCATCGGAGTCGCCTTCAGCACTGCTGAGAGGCACGGGCCACGCATTGCCTCTCGCGACACCCTCTCGACTTCGCTTATGCGTCGTAACACGCATCGTTTTCTTGCGGTCAGCTCACGTGTTTCACGCGCTTTTCGCACCTCTTACTCAAGCTGATAAAGCTGTCATACTGCGATACTGATTTTGCCTTTCTTCCAGAGGCGAGATAACTCCTTCACGAGCTTGACAACCGATCAGAGCCACTCCAATGGCACTACTTCTGATCCTCAGTCCAATGGCACTACTACCAATCCTCAGACCAATGGCACTAATAATGATCCGGCTCCGTCAAATGGTACTCCCCATGATTCCATCGGGGTTCACCATCATCACTCTCATCACGGTGAAGAGGGCCACGACGACGAGGGCCACGGTGAAGAGGGCGACAACAAGAGTCTCTTGGATAGAATCGCCAAGGACCGAAAGGAAGTTCACGCTGCTGAGAAGAAACTGGCCAAAGCCAAAGCAAAACTAGATGAGGATAAGAAGAAACTTCATGAATCAAAGGGAGAGCAACCCCCACCAAACCAAGTTTGTTCCAAACCTTTTTTCTCGACTTATCCGGACATATCATAGTGAATCAAGCTGAATATTCACGCTGAATATTGCACTTCGTTTTCTAGGGAATTGGCCCGGGCCCGGCCATCGATGGCGGCGTGAGTCTAGTTGATCAACCTCAAACCAACGGGTCGGGCACTCCTCAAATTCAACCTCCAACCACACCAACAACTCCACAAAACAATCCACTCCCGAAACTCGACGACCCGAGTGGCAAGAATAACACAGGGGGACCGGGTGGTGGAAACTTCACTGATACCTCAGACCTCAACCCTACTGATACTTCTCTAGCCAGCAGCGGAACTGGTACTGGAGGTGACACAGTTTAATGCGCGCATTTTCAGACCCCACTGTCGCAATCTGTGCTTTGAATTGTCTTTACTACAATAGCTCTTGATATCCAACCGAAATAGAAATGATGAGATAAATTGTGTCCTTATAGCTGCTTCATCAAATGGCTAAGAAGATTTTACTGACCTGATGTAATGAATCGAGAAAACTTGAGTTTCCGTAAAGTCACCAAAAGTCAAGAGAATGAGGAAGATGAAGGGAGATGAGGGGCCATCATCTTCACTTAACTCGAGCTACAGTGAGTTGAAAAAACCCGAGGGCATTCCTAAGTTCCAACGGACTCTTGCATCCTGACGAGTCAGGTCTGACCGAGTCTCAAGGTCGGCCTTGCTGGCCATGGCCGGGAGTAGCCCTAGTTGTTAGTCTCATTCAGTTGCCCTAAGTTTCCCTGCGGCAGTTTGCCCACTTGCAGCTGTCTCCTCGTGCCTTCACCCTCTCCGCCAGACCCCTAAGCCCAACGTTTCTCAATACTTTGCTATGGTGGTGGACCTGGGACCCTCAATTGACAGCTTCTCGAATGTCACTCAGCGAATGGAACGGGAATCTAAGGTAAGATTCTTTTCATTTGTTTCCCGCCTATCATGATGATTGTGTCAATTTTCTATCGCTATTGGAGCTGTCATGAATCGGGCACATTGTGTCCGGCTTGTTGATATTTGACTATCTGCTCTGATCCTGTCGTACTCGACTTCACTCTTACGGTCTTTCAATGTGTAGCCCTTGCCTCGAACGTTGCTGATGTTCATTCTGATCTTCTTTTGTCATCCGCCTGTCACCACCCACAGCAGACTTCCTTTCGCCGCAGTCCGAACAAATCAAGCTCTACCCGATATCAACTGAGGCATCTGACTACGTAATACCGCGGGTTTCATCCAAGTCCCTTGGTACACATAGCGCAATCCATCTTGGTAGTCTAACTCTACACTGCTTAGTTGCCTCTCCTGATTGGTGAGCGGGTCATATTGCGGCCCGTTTGTGCTACATCCAAGCTTGGAGTCACTGCTCCTATGGCTGCATAGGCACTGCCTGATTGGACTTGATGTATTGTGGCCACATGCGGACCCATTGCTCAATATTTTATGTCCTTTGCGTACTTTAAGAACCGCTCCTTTGCACTTCACGTTGGCTTGGCTTGTAGGCCTGAGGCTTGCGATATCAAACCTGGTCGTGGTCTTAGTCGATGTCCTGCCAGCGAGTCTTGTGACGCGCACTGTACACACTCACATGCGTGTTTTTGCCTGGCGTCGGCTTAAGAGTGGGTCCTATGTATTCGTTTTTTTTATCGACAGACCATGCTCACAGTGACGGGGTATTTTCATTTCCCGTTTGAAAAAGACCCGTCACAACGCAACGCAACATAACAAGTGATGCCATGGTCGCATCAGATCACATCCGAAACACGTTTGGGTCCGTGGGCATGACTAGATCGGAATTGCAGGCAGTGATATCTTGAGGCCGGATGCTCGGTCGACAAGGGAAGATGGCAAAATATTCACCGGAATCAGTTTTGTATGACGCTCGGCGCTTCACAGCTTGAGGCCCTGGCAGGCTGGAGGTGAAGAATCTCAATTCCCTATCGAAAGCAAATTCCCAATGCGCTCAACTGACTTGGCGTCGACTAGACAGGTCGGCTAAAGACTTCACTGAACAGCTCCAGAGAAGACAACACCCGAAGAGACGATAGTCAACAACATTAGCCCCTTGAAGAACGAATCAGCCGGCAAAGGTTGAAACAGACTCGCCGCCCGACGAACCCTCTTGAGAAGGGTTGCTACAAACACCGGACAGAGGGGAAGTTTCAGGTTATCATGAGCAAATAGGAAAATCATGGTAGTCACAAAGAGAGCTACGCAACTGGACGCGTCTCAAGTTGTGTCTTGTTGTGTCTTGAGGGTCTGTCTGAGATTGCGTATACCGATGCCAGCGGTGACTGCGACTCGTATTCCCTTCTTATAGTGGGCTCTTTCTGTGTAGAGCCTATCTGACCCCATCCAATATTCAACTCGTACCTTCGCATAATTTTTCAATCCTTCAGATATCTATTTCGAACGTCATCCGTACACTATCCACATACTTTACCTTACGATCGTTTCTTGGCATCCAACAGCTACACCACGGTCATTTTAATATAATCTCAGTCTCTTCTACCTCACAACTCATATCGAGTAATTTCTATCGAGCTTATTCAGTATACCAAGAAGGCAAAATGTGTTCATTCCTTCCGATCATCCTATCAATGCTACTCCTGGGCAAACCCACCACGGCAGGTGTGTGGCAATCTCTCCTGAACATCACATCTCATCTCTATTTCACACTCAGAACCATGTTTGCCACCCGTTTGAATTTGTGCAGGTATTTCCGATCAGCCTACTTCTCAAAGCTTGCAAGGTCCACCTGGGACAAAGCTGGTACAAACCTTTGTAATGAAGGGGGCCACTGTCTCCTTTTACCAAAAGACGACTATGGTCACCACTCAATCAGCTGCCACACGAGCGCGACAACGTCGGCAGGCTTCAAGCGATCAAGACCCTTCGTCTGTTGACAATGACCCCAGCCTGAATAATACCTTGCCCACGACAAACAGCAATCCTGCGTGTGCCAATAGCACAGACATTAATAACACCACTAGCTTTGATAACAGCACAGGACTTGGAAATACTTCTAGCCCCGACAGTACTACCACTTTCGACAATACAACCGCTTTCAACAACACTACCACCTCAGACAACAACACTACCTTAGGTAACAACATCACCTTGGACAACAACACAAGCCCGGATAACAACCCAAGCTCAGATAACAACACAAGCCTAGAGAACAGCTCTAGCTTAGACAACAACACTATGTTTGACAACAACAACAGCGTGGACAACAACACTACGTATGAAAACAACAATAGCTTTGACAACAACACCAGCTTTGACAATTCCACTGGTCTTGACAACATGACCAGTTTTGACAACAGCACAAACTCCAATGGCACCAACATCCTCACGCCAACCTCCAATCTCACCACCGTTGACTTGACACCCGCAGAGCCTACTTCGTGGGACTGTTACGCTGGTAAGAGAATTTCAGTCAGACTTGCACCAATATATGACACTGATGTAATTGCCTAAACATTGAATCGGAAATCCAGGGAGCTTCCAACAGCCTTTATCTGTACGTCAAACCTCACATTGACACCCTCTTGTTTCATTCAAATGTCTGACTCGCACCACCACAGGCCGATTGTGATGTAGTCATCGCTGCTCAGTTGTACAATTCTACTGGAAGTTTGACTGCAGCTCCGGGTACGTGCTCAAAAGATAATGCTTGTTTTCGATTCCAGAATGTGTTTCTCCTTCTCACGCAACTTCACATTTTCTCATACCAGGTACCTACGTTTATGTTTCTTACGGTAGCTGCGTAACCGTATTGTGAGTACGAAGACTGTTCAGGTTGATACTCTTGCCTTGTACTGACCCCACATCCACAATATTCCTCAAGCCAAAACCCTGAGATGTCTGAGTTTAGCCTTCAAGTAAGCACCTTTACAGGATCCCATCCTCTTGAGACTCAAAACGTTTACTGATCTTTATTCCAATTTCGCTTTCTCCAATCAAGTACAACTGGGCTGAACTCGGAAGCATGGCTCAAAAGATCAAGACGAGCTGTTTGGCTCCTGAGATGAACAACATTGGCGGCGCGGCTCTTTTCGACACATACTTGGACTTTTCCTTCAACGATGTAAGTTCCTCTATCATTGAATTAGAACTTGGTTTACCAGATCACTTAGTCCACTTTTGATCGAAAAACACTAGGTGATGGTTTCGCTCCAAAGATACGCCGAACCCTCACCAGCCCTACCACCTTCAAACATGACTAACAATCAATCTTGATACAACCGGACATTCCTTTGATCTTGTAAAAAAACCCTCTTTAACCGTCTTCCAGAATCCTTGCCCCTCTCACGACCAAGATGTAGATAGGAGGAAAATAGACTGTCATTTTCTGTTCTGATATCTTTGAATGTTTATGTAGTCTCACACACTCTTTCTGCACTTATAAATCCCAATTATGAGTATGGTGGTATGAAAAGCTTCCCAGCAGATCCATTTGAAAGAAAGTCTTTGATTGAGGTCGCAATTGGGGAGTTCACATGTCAGTGATCTCAGTGTCAATCACTCGTGGCGGTGATTCGTAATCTCGTCACTACACCCACAATTTGCGGCCTCGGATTCTTGGAACTGGCGTGACTTGCAGTCGCGACGTTATCCAAAACAAATCCAACGGGATCACTTAGTTTGTCTTTGTTTGTCGATCTCAAATAGCCCACGGTACCATGTGCGCTGGAGCATCTACAATACATGGAGCTAATCCGGGAATGGATTGTGGCACACATAGCACACACTAATTTTATCCGTGATTACATGTAAATTATCGAGCGATGAAGAACGTTTTGCTAGCCCCGACAAAGCCCTTGGATCAGCTTCTCCCACACAACATCCGAGTAAGCTTGACAAAGCCCGTGAGGGGCTTTGTTAAGCTTGACGTCCGAGGCAATTACCATGCCCATCCCGATGACATGGGGTTTCTCTTCTCTCGAGCTCTATTGTTTTTCCGGGATGAGGGAATTCATGTAAGTTTTGGGACTTGGTAAGACTGGGATATGGTGAGTTCATCGCGTTCTGCATTTCTTCATCGTGCTCATTTCGTGTTACCCTTAACCCAATCACTAATCTCTGCCTCCCGCTGCCACTGATCGATGTGATGCTATTTTACACGGGTATAAATCTTCACGGCAGGCGGNTGTGACTCGATCAATCAATGGTCCATCATATCAAACACCGCCCTGCCAGTGGGCAATTATTTTCAAAAAATCATTTTATGTTAAACCACCGAAGATATCGAAGGCACTTCAGTCTCGCTAGTCCTAAACTCGTGCTGATCAAACATGCATTGAAAGTCGCAGCTCGATGGAGTCATTTCTTCCTTCCCTTTGATTGTATCTGTAAGAGTAGAAACTGATGTTGAGAGTTTCATCGTGAGTTTTCCTTCTATCTGAAAATGGTGTAGGCAAGTCTAAACAAAAGTATTCATTCAACTTACAGAAAGATATAAGATAAATTCGAGGCAACATCGCGTTATTGATCAAAGCTGCAGTCTCAAGCCTCGTGAGTAAAAGTGAATCTGTGATTGGCGTAAATCGTGCCACTGATGAAGGGAGAATCAATTCATTTCCGAAGCTCTTTTGAAAAAAAAAACAGTCGGTGACTAACCAGAGATCAGAACCATTGACAAGCTACTTGCTAGGCTTGTCAGGAAGAATGTGCTAATTTGTTTTCAAAAAAAGACAGAAGTTAGATTTTTGATCTTGTCGTACTTCGGTCCGCTCCTCCCTTGGTTTACAAGATGATGAATTTGATTCCAATACGCACTGAATTGCCAGCGCGATGAGTTTTCCCAAACATGAACGTAGATGTATGGTCCATGTTCGGCATTCAAGTAGCCTCCGGACAAGAACTGACGTCAGGATCAAATCGAAGGCTGTGGCTGAGACGAGCCATACAATCCAAGAAATTGTGAGGCGATGTGAAAATTTAGATGGTTTATCCTGAATCCCACCCTTGATCATCTCAAGAATGAAGAAGATCGCAGTGCTCAATCCTCCAGCGGCTGCCAATAGTAAGACCAGTATGGAAGAGAGCAACCATAGATTGTGGGATGTGATGGCATGAGTGATACGGAGGAAATGGATCCTGTGATCAAAACGAGCGTCTATATTCATTTGAAGAAGTCACCCAAACTCGATGTGAATGCAGTACTTCAAAGCCAAAGCTGCATCGACTTACTGCACAATAAGAACAATCCCGAGGGTGTAAATGGTCTCCATTCCTTCATACAATGAGAAGTCAACAAATTCTTCCATTACGTAGCGCATAAATGTCATCCGGAAATTCTTTCGATTGTCAACAGAGATCAAGTGAATTAGCCATCGCTAAGCTCTCGAAAGTATTGAAATTTTGCTATGTGCGAATCGCACCTCAATCTGGAAACCGAGTTGTATCGCGTGAAGTAAGACGGCCACAGAGCCCCATATTCTAGCATAACGTTGACCTTTGGATTCAGAAGAAGCCATAAATCGTGCAAACTGAACAAAGATGAAACCCGTTAAGACGTTTGTGAAAGGCTGAAAGAATCATAGGAACGCGAATCATTAGCTGAAAGCAGTTGCAACTTGGTATGTGCCAAGGCGGAAGGCTCTGTTACGTACTACAGCTACTAGCATGGCGTTGATAAGAAGAGAATGCTCAATTCTTATCTCCAGCTGATCTGGGGTTGGGGGTTGTCTAGAATTGGATGACATAAGGCTCGAAGTTCCAGGACTAGAGATACTCAAACGAAATTGTAATGTGCGATGATAGACTTTTAGCGACAAATACCAATCAGAGATCTACGACACGAATAAGAATAGGTATATCCCCTTGTGCAATTCTTGCGGACAGGTGATATGAGCGCGGTGATCGGATAACATGGACTTCTCGTTTTGAATTAATGGGGGATTACAGATGACCAAGACCAATGAAGCTAGGACTGATAGAGCATTCTCAGGGAGTCCCCTCCTCGATCTCGAAAATTGAGATCACCCTTGTTTGAAGATATCAATATGATCCTTCACTCATCTTTAGCGGGAGAAATTTGTAGTCGGAAAGCAATCTCAAAAATCGATAAACACTGCTAGGACATACTTAGCATCATCGATGATCATAAATAAATATCACATCCTCTCTGATATGTATCACCGCGGAAATCATCAACCTCCGCGGTTAACACCTCAAAGCCCAAACACCGTGGTGGTATGTGACGTGATAATCATACAGCGGTGAAAAAGAAATTGTCAACCGGATCTACCCGGCTGGCTGATTACTGGGAACTTGGTGTTAGAACGAAGAAGGCTTCGGTAAGTTCTTTATTCCTGCACATACTATACAAGTCTTGGCATAGCCTTGCGAAGTCGTATCTCATGTATGAATAAGCCAGGCTCACCTCAGATTAAACCAAGCTGACCTCGCGGAAGTGTTATCTTAAGGCAGCTTGAGGCCATAACAACATGGATCACATTCTAATTCTTTTCTCGCATTATCTTTGCTTTCATCACACTATGTATATCCGAGGAATCTGTGTGCTTTTCTGAAGATCTACAATTTCGTGTATTCGATTCTTTTCAGAGAAGCACAGTTCGATAGTGATTGTATCACACTTGCCGTAAGAAGAACTGCTCAAACATTGATATTCTTCTCATTTTGAAATTTAGTGATGGATCCCCCGGACTTAAACTGATCGTTTTTAGGAACTGAGAGGGCGAGGTAAATCGTGTTATAATCATTTTTGCCTTACAATGATCTGGATCCACTGTCAGAATGCTTAATAGTGAACTCATCACACCAAGGGAGGGCAGCTTCGATATGTAGTATTTTTGATAATTTTTTCTCTTTGTTTGTCTTGTCTTTTGCATCTGTTACTTCCACTATAGTTGAAATATCTGTCTGAACCTACTGTGTCAGAGTATCTACATAATTGACTGGACACCCTTTTGAGAGATCAACCTCGACATAGTTGTCACTAAGTCTTCTCCGGTTCCTTTGGTGTATCTTCTTCACAAATGTCTCTGAACTGTGACTTTGAGATCATCCTGCGAGCGACGATCTTCCCAGGATATTATCCGGATTCGCAGCAGGGCTTGAATTTGTCATTTTTCTTTGTACAATTTGTCCAAGGTGTGATCATTACCAGATTGATCACTCTTTCTCCTTTTAGGGTTTTCACAAACATTTTTTTCAGATTTGGGGTTGGTTTTTAAGAAAACTCGTGATGGATTTGGAAGATGAAGATAGAGTTTAATGTTTACATCTCAAGTTGTATCACCACAACAGAATTCTACTTAACAACCAAGAAAGTTTCAAAAACAATCGCAGTGCAACTTCAAATGATTGGGTGTTCATCTCAAAGACGTACAAATCATGAGCTTTGATTTAAAAAGCTCAGAAACCCAACCTTTAAGAATTTAGACATTTCTTAAAGCTCATCTTTGATTCTTTCGTTCGAGTTACATAAAATCGTTTCTTACACTTCGTCTAACGCTTCAAAATTGTATTCACCACTGAAGGTTGTTTCATTTGATCGTGAATTTCTTTAACAGGAGGTTTGACTGGTTCAGATTCAGATTCAGGATTATTAGACTCAAAATTACAATAGTAATCGAGCGGAGTTTAATAAAATTTCATTGGGATTGATTCCTATTCATATCTTCCTATTCGACTAATTGCTCTATTGAAAAAACCATCTCAGCAAGAATCAAGATCAAGATCAACCGAAAACCAAAATATTACGATCTCAGCTTAAACTTCAACCTTGGGATTGAAAAAAACGACAAGCACCGTGCATAGTTCTACGTGTACCCTACTTTCCAACCTTGATTTTTTCCTTTTTCGAAAAGAGTCTGAGCACCATCTCATTTTGCAAAATTCCTCGTCATTTTGATCTTTTTCCTATTCTGTTAAACGCAAGCAGAACACCCAGAACCCCTCAAGTTATTATCACTATCATTTTAACAACCCTTCTCGCCAACCAGATATACGTTAATTTTTTAATATTCAATTAAAAACAAACTATCAAACACTACAACAACCTCCTGTTCCTGTCGTTTCAATCAAGCTTCCAATTACTTCCTTCCTATCGATTAATCTAAACAGATAGATCAAATTTCGTTCTATTCTTACACCTTGAACAATATTACAACCACATTCATTCACCCCAACACCTCACTAAGATGTCGTATCAACAATCTTATCCATCACAACCACCTCGTACTCATTCACCCAATCCACCTTATCCATCTTCTCCAGGCCGATCTCCATCCAGAAATGGAGCTCCACCAGCGCCATACGAACAATACTATCATTCAACCCAATCTCCGCCATTAGGACCTTATCATTCTCAATCTCATCTAGATCACAGTCAAAGTCAAGTATTTTATCCAGAAGAATCAGGTGAAAAGGTCCCTTTGACCTCAACTGCTGCTCCTTTAGCTGGTTATCCACAACCTCAGTTATACCATCAAAATTCCCAAAATCGCCTTCACTATCCTCCTCATCAGGGTTACGGTCAACGCTCTCCTTCTATCGCTGCGTCTGAAGATGATTGGCGTAGAAGAGCTCGTCCTATCCAACGTGGTATCACCAGACGTGTGAAGCTCACTCAAGGTAATTTTATCAATGACTATCCGTAAGTCATAAAATTTTCATCTTTTTTTTCTTACATCCATTTATTCTGATCTTTCTCATTTGCTTTATCTATCAACCATGCCTGGATCCGATCTTCTTGAAATGAAAAATCGAATAATCCGTTCAAAAACCCTCAGTGTACCCAAAGCAATCTCAAATTCAGTCGAACAAAAATATAAACAACAAGCAGGTGATAGTAAAGAATTCACACATTTAAGATATGCTGCAGCTACATGTGATCCAGATGATTTTACTCCAATGAATGGTTGGAAATTAAGAAGTGCAAGAGACGATCGTGAAACGGAATTATTGATTGCGGTAACTTATTATAACGAAGATAAAATCTTGTTTGCCAGAACTATGCACGGTGTCATGATGAATGTGAGTTTTTTTTACCTTCAAACAAACCATCACTTTCACAAATCAATCTTCTGATCTCATCTAAACTTATCTTTCCTCTGCTATGCAACAGATTCGTGATATCTGTAGATCTAATTCCAAATTTTGGAATGGCAAAGGTGGTGGTGAAGATGGAAAGAAAACAGGTGAAGGCTGGAAAAGAATTGTCGTTTCATTAATCTTTGACGGAATTGGACCTTGTGATAAAGTTAGTCTCCAAATATTCAACATCAGTTTCCACACATGTGAACTCATGTTGATAAACTGATCCCCACAATTCTCCCAAAACCATAGAACGTGTTGGATGTGTTATCTACAATCGGTGTTTATCAAGATGGTTTAATGAAGAAAGAAATCGATGGCAAAGAAACTGTAGCACATATCTTCGAATACACAACCCAACTTTCAATAGATTCAAAACCATCCTTAGTAGCACCAGTTTTAGAAGCCTCAGCAGAAGCAGCTAAATCGAACTTGGTACCAGTCCAACTCATCTTTTGTTTAAAACAAAAAAATTCGAAGAAAATCAATTCTCATCGTTGGTTATTCAATGCGATTGCGAAACAACTGAAACCCGAAGTCTGTATCTTGATCGATGCTGGCACTAAACCTGGTAAACGTTCTCTTTATTACCTTTGGCAAGCCTTTCATAACAATCGTAATCTAGGCGGAGCTTGTGGTGAAGTGAGTATTCAGTTCTTCTTCCTTTCAACCTAAACAACCAATCTGACTTGAACTTCCCAAACCCCTTCCAATCAGATCTACGCAATGTTAAAGAGCGGAAAGAAGTTATTGAACCCATTGGTTGCGGCTCAAAACTTCGAATACAAGATGTCAAATATCTTAGATAAACCATTAGAATCCGCCTTCGGTTACGTATCAGTTTTACCGGGAGCCTTCTCAGCTTATCGTTATGCAGCTCTACAAGGTCGACCATTACAACAATACTTTCACGGTGATCATACTCTAGCTGATAGATTAGGCAAGAAAGGTGTGAATGGGATGGGAATCTTCACCAAGAACATGTTCCTAGCAGAAGATCGAATCTTGTGTTTTGAATTAGTAGCTAAAGCTAATGACGCTTGGGTTTTATCTTACGTTAAAGAAGCTAAAGGAGAAACTGATGTACCTGAACAAGCTGCTGAATTGATCTCTCAAAGAAGAAGATGGCTTAATGGATCCTTTGCTGCTTCAGTTTATGCTACTATTCATTTCTTTAGATTTTATAAATCTGGTCATAATCCAATCCGTGAGTTTTTCCCTTTTCTTCTTCTTTCTATTTCAAACTTGATCATTAATAATCTCTTTTCTTTCTTCAACACAGGTCTTTTAATGTTTCACATCCAGGCTCTCTTTAACTTGGCTCAACTAGTCTTCACTTGGTTCGCACCTGGTTAGTCGTTTTTTTGGTCCTTATCTCACCTTGAACCATACTTACCCTATATCCTTTTTCTTAACTTCCAGCCAATCTATGGCTTACGTCAGTCTTTATCCTTCTTCCTCTTCTCTGAATCTGTTGCTGACATTTAAACTTGGATGTACAGTTTCAGTATCATTATTGCTCTTTTACCCCACAATGGGATCTTCTTATTTAAAAATGAAATCATCACTCATTGGGTTAATTTATCAGTTCAATGGATTTACTTGGGTGCTCTAGCTTTGCAAGTTCGTTACCATCTGGTCTTTATCCTCTCAAGATACATCTTACTCATTCAATCCAAACCTCCTTTTATTCCTACAGTTCGTCTTGGCACTCGGAAATCGCCCAAAGGGTGAACAAACCACATACGTGATTTGTTTAGTCATCTTTGGAATCCTATCATACTACCTACTCGTTCGTAATCTTTCAGTATCTATTTGACCACCCTTCATGCTTAATTTTCGATCCTTTTTGCTTCCCAGGCTTGTGCAGCTCTTTTAACAGTCAAAGCTTTCAGTTCCATTAATTTTGAAGGTTCACCTACAATTAAAGAAAAGTTTACGGTCTTGATTAGTGGTACCAATGGAGTTTTATTAGCCGCTTTGGTCTCAACTTACGGAATCTAGTTTCGTGTTTCTTGTTCGACGTTGTGTTCTTGATTGAAGTTGTTGACTTATATTTCTTCTTTCAAACAGTTTGATTGCTTCGATTTTGTATGCTGATCCTTGGCATATGGTTTCATCTTTTCCACAATACATGGGTGAGTTCTCTTTTATCCAAGTAATCTGTTATAAGGGAGGCTGATGATATGTTTTGAATTCGTCAGCCTTGGCACCTTCGTTCACCAATGTTTTGAATGTAACGATCCATCTCTTGAATGTTCCAGTGTTCCAGAGGCTGATTTGAATCTTCTTCCATAGGTATATGCCTTTTGTAATCTTCACGATGTATCATGTTCGTATTTCTTATGTTATTTATGATTTATAATCTCATCACTCAACTAACATGATATCATCACTTAGGGGGAACAAAAGGATCCGACAAAGCAGACGCATTACCTTCAGTTCAATCATCCAAAGAAAAAACAGAAGAAGCAGCCACTGTGGCAGATGTCGTCAGAACAGAAGAAGATTTAGATGCCAACTTCAAAGCTGTAGTTGGTAGAGCTATTTCAGCTTGGGACGCAGTCGAAGTTAGAGAAAGACCTACGGAAGATGACGGGAACAAAACTTTCAGAACTCGTTTGGTTTCTGTTTGGATGTTATCTAATGCTGCTCTTGCTGTTGCTATTGCGGTTTGTTCATCATCTTGCCTTCATAGACAGGATTGGGGTTTATGACTGATTCTTATTCTTTCTTCATCAGAATGTTAACGGATTGAATACTTCTGTTAGTGATGAAGAGAAGAAACAGTCAACCTATTTCAGTGAGTGGATTCAACATTTTCTCCTCTGCGAAGATTTGCAACATTGATGTTCAATCCTTTGGGTCAAATCAGATATCATTCTTTGGTCCACCTTTGGATTGTCTGCCGTTCGATTTATTGGATCTGTTTACTTTTGGTTGGTTAGAAACTCAACCAGATGTTGTAAGAAAACATGAACAATCTAAGTTTATGGAAATGACTCGCGAGCGTCTTGATCAACTGGCTTTCCGTATTCTATTTCTTGCCTTATGGGAATCATCAAATCCTTTCCTTTTTTATTTAATCTTTCTTTTTCATTCAATTTTTTATGGAACGTTCTTATCAATCTCTTCCTTCAATCTCTCTTTCTTCAATCTTTTAATGTCTGCGTGTCTATACAATGTATCTATCACAATGATTTAGTAGTAGTATTTGTGTTGTTTTTGATCAAGTATTTGAGTTTAAACTCAGATTTGTAGCTTAGCTTTGAAATCTTCTCGTATCGTTAGTTTTATGTTGTATCTTGGTTTTTCGATCAGTCCCTGTCTTTTCGAACGAAATCAAAATTCACTTTTTTATTTATTAGAATTCATGGAGTCTGATGCTCAAAGTGTCGAGATTTGAGTGAGAACATCAAATTTAAAAATTGCGGATACTCATTTTGTAATTTAGAAGCCTTTGGCACTGGAAATCATACGCCGACACGAAACAAAGGCCGGCAAGGCTCCTCCGGGTCCCAAGATTGCCCGTCGTGGTGACATTGAAAATGACAACCCATAAGATTCAATGCCATCTCTGAAAACCTCATCATCCATTCCACAGTCTTATAGTCATTTTCCTAATCTGCTGAGCCGGCAGACAAGAATTCATAAGGGCACGTCTGGCTGGGATTATGAGTTGTAATGTCAATCTGACTCCGGTACATTGCCACGGGGCAATTGAGTTTTTTTTTGAAATTTGAGATCTTTTCAAACAATCTCCATCACTGGTCAATTTGAGAATTTTACTTTGGTAGATTTTCAAATCCAAACAATCTTCATCTTCATCTCCAAACCTTTGAAACCTCAAGGTCAGGTCTTTGTTCCCTCCCAGAAGACGCGACCAAGCCACTGCAAATGCTCAGCAAGACAGTATTGCAGAAATCATGTGGGCTCATTATTGAGACTACCAAAATCATCATTAACAGCAGTTCTCATTTTTGAGAAACTGATTCACAGCCACCAGCTACTAG
>KZ123089.1:13558-35061 GCA_002157025.1 Melampsora abietis-canadensis | reverse complement strand
GTGTACGTTTAATGCAGTTTTAATGCGTTTTTAATCATTTGTCACTCTAAATGCAATCATTTTTTTCCACGTGAAAGATACCTTTTGCTGGCAGTGTGATGACTTCACAAGGTGTGATAGCTCCTTAAATCATGTTCATAATATTATCACGAACTTAAATTGAAATGAATTTCCAACTTGTCCATCCCAAGCACAAAAATTAATCAAACTCATATCATCATGATGATATTGAACCAAAAAGTGAAATCAAATCGCTAAATCAAAGAAAATCGAAAATCGAAAACCGAACAGAATTAAACATCAAGTAGGATTAGGTTGAATTGAATGATCATCAGTAAGTTTATAAGCAGGTAAAGGATCATGATTAACAATTTTTTCATGATCATTGAGTAAAGAATTAGAAGTAGAACCAGTTCGTCTAACCTCAGTAGTATTAGTAGTACTAGATGAACTAGGTCTAGAATAATTAGATAAAGGTTTAATAGTAGAGACAGGTGAAGAATTCCCACTTGGGTTATTGATAGACTGCTTCAAACATTCGATCTTTAAATTTTCTGTAATTTGATTTGGCTTAGGTTGGTTTGGTCTTGTTGGTAATTTCGGTGGTGGAAATGATGGTGGTAATCTGATTTGTCCAGTGTGATTTTTCATTTCACCTGTTATCAAGAACGGCAATTCACCAACAGTCTCATATGGAGCCTTTGTGGTTGTGGTTATGATCGGAGTTGAACTTTGGTTTGTTTTTTTGGCTTGGACTGAAATTGAACTTGATTCATCAGAAGTTTGAAGTAACTTTTCTAGTTCCAATCTATGAGTCTCTCCAAATAATCTATCAATGAAAATTAATTCACACACAGGACATTTCATCAGCTTTGTACTTGAGTTTCAGAACTTTGTAATTAAATCAAATCAAACAAACCTTGTATCATGACCTCTTTTATTTTCAATGGGGGCTAATAAATTACCACTCGCAGTTGGCGTTGATGAGGATTGCTGAACTGGTGAGATAGGGATTTGATCAAGTTTAGGTAATTCAATCAAAGGACCTCTATAAGTCACCAAGCTTTCAGCAACAGCACCTCTAATCCAAGCTGTTCTCTCTTGACCATCATAATTAGAATCAACTTTCGAAGTGTCTTGAATTTCATTTAACAGCAAATCACCATAACCACCTAAGATTGAAAGCTTTTCGCCTAGTTCTCTCATGGCTTTAAATTGAATGGAATAAGTTGATTTTAATTTAATTCTTTTGAGTTCTGATAATGATTTTTCTAATTTCATAAGTTCTTGATCTGTTAAATTTAATTCTTGGTTTAATGTTTTAATCCTTTCTTGTACTTCTGGTTTTGGTTTGATATCTTGTTTACATTTATTAATTTGATTTTCTAAGAATTTCTTTCTATCACGCTGAATGAAATTAATATTTTTTGAGCGTCAGAAGAAGAATGTAGCGTATAGTTGTTTAGGAAGACAGTGGAGCATTTATCACTCACACTTTTAGTTAACTCATTCTACAAACGTGTTGTTTTAAGAAAAGAAGTCAGTGAAGCAAACCCTTGTTTTCGTGCTCTCGCATAGAAATATGACTGGCGAAGCAGGTGGTCAAAGATGTATGAAATCATCGTACCTCAAAATTTCTGACCTCCTTCAATTCAATCCTAGATTTCTCGATCATCTTACTATAATCTAAAAACAAATCACCAGTTTTGTAGATCATGAAAGCGAGCCGATCGCCTACATCGACTAAATCTAAATCATCGCTAGATCCAGATTGATCCTGAGCCCAAGTGAAGATAGACTGGGATGTACGATGTGATTGTCTTCCAATAGAATCAGTTTGTTGTCCTAAAGTTTTTGTAGAATTGATCAATCTTTGGAGCTTGATCGTATAAGGTCTATTTGCAAAGAAAAATCAATCACGTTTTCAACCATTCCCTCTTGTGCAAGCGGGCAGTTTTTTTTCGAAAAGAAAGTACTAACGATTGTCTTGGATCATAATTGGTTTGAACTTGTCGTAAGTTTGTTAAAGTTGCTTTTTCTGTTATAGTATCAGTCAATGAACTAAAATAATTACTAAATAGATTTCTTTTTGATTGAGGTGGTGAACTTGAATTAGATTGAGCTGAATTATTTTCAACTTGATTAGAATTTGATGATAATGCAGACTGAAATTGATGAAAGACCATCTTTATTCAGAAGAATTTTTCAAAAGGAAAGAAACTGAATATGTATTCTGCTATGTAGTTGTGGTTCACCGTTCGATTTTTTCTTGGAAAAACTTTTGAGGCAATTCTATACACCAATTGGTACTTTTATGTATTGTGTATGTCTTTACGGAAATGAAAATATTGACATTCTTCTTTCATGATACATATGAAAGAGCTTTGTTATTGAGAAATTGTTTTGATTGAGTTTGATAATTGTTTCGGTAAGCTTCGCTTGAAATACATTGAAATGTTCCAACCCTGGTTTCAAAATTAAACGAGACTCTCAAATATCAATTCAATCCACTCGCCTCGACCCTCACATCAATGCACCGATCGTTCTAATGATGAAAGGAAAAAAGGAAAGTCACAAATTGGATTTGATTGGCTCTAATTTGCTGGAGCGGACTCGTTTCGCCAGCGAGGGACCTAGTTAAGTTTGCTGATCTGTAGCTTTGATTCCTTTACTTTTGCGTTGGACAAGATACTTGACGTCTACTCTCACGGTTGCTTTTTGAAATATATATCAGTCAGATCTCTCTGGAATGTGCTTTGATCATACTTTCAATGTGATCGCGCAAATACAGGTCAAATTGACAAAGATTCACTTTTGGTTCAATTCTTTACTTCATCGTTGTGTCCATACCTTGCAGCCCGCTTTCATTTCTTCAACTTTGAGGTTCATAGGGCAACGAAAAGGTTTAATTTCACATATCTTCAGTTTAAAGTTGTATATCTAACTCTAGTTCAATTCTCAAACAAGCTCATCCCTTGTCAAACTAATTACTGGAGCACAACCTAGATATTAATTTTGGCTACGTAGATCCATGCTGGAGGATTCAGCTATAAAGACCATCTCAAATACTGTGAACTGCTGAAGATGAAAAGATCTTCCAATCTTTTTGGTATCTCTCAGTCTAACTTTGTTGAGGCTGACGTTCGGAAGCCCTGTTCTGAATTGACGGAAAACATCATTGAGTTTAGGCTTCAAAGTAAGTTTGAAGAAAATTGATCAAGGAAAAAAAGAGGATTGCAGTCAATTGATCAATATCCAAATAAAGCCTACTTATTGGATTTTTACAACATGCGAATGATTTGGTATTGAATTTAATTCTCTAATCCATGCTCTTGCCTCCAAACTTTTGCATCTTGATAGTATTTAGATACATCAACCCCATGGTAAGGATGACTATTTCCATTCCAAGATAAGAGTCGTGTCAAGATAGCGTCAAATCCAAGATCATTCAAGGTTAATTTAGTCAGTATATCAGCTCATATCTTGTATCAGTTATGTTATCTACTCAACTTTACAAAGTTAAACCAAGGAATTGTTGAGAATTTCATATGAGCGAACTGTGAGTTATGATGAGCAGTAGACTGGATCCATGGTTGAAGTGTTGATTCTCCCCAAATCGGTTTACCTAATTTCAATCCAAAACAACATCAATAATCTCATATCTCAATGTTGAGAACTGATTGGCTTGACCTTCTCTGGCTAATTTAGTAAATTCAGCTTCTTGCAAGTCTTGTTCACGTTCATTCTCAGCCCATCCTAAAAATCGATCTGGAAAATTCAATCAAAAAACGTTAGGTGGTGCCTTCAACATCATCTGATAACTGATGAAATTTTGCTTCAAGTTTCTTTTCAAATGACTTACTACATGATTTTTGATAAGCCATCAAAAATCCACCACAAAATCCGATCCAAGTACCAATTCCATAAAACCTTGGTTGAGTTTTCACACTTTTAACTGGGATTCGATCGCTCATATCTGCAAACAAGTTAGAAAGCATCAATTTCAATACTCATACCTTTCACAACATCCATGATCAAAAGTTGATAAAACGTACCCCAAGCATATAAAAGACCAGGAACCATGGCAGTAAGACCAGCCCAGGTAGCTAAATCAGAACCACGTAGATAGCCCATTACTCTTTTAAAGTGAGGATCGGTATCGAGAACAGGATAGGCATGTCTTGGTACGTATTCTGTTGTAGAGACGGTGGTTGATGCCATCGTTGTTTTGGATTCGAATGTTGATTATCGATTCCAATCGATCGGAAAGGTGAGGATGGTGGAGTCAAGATAGTCTGGTTCACAGGTTTTGCCTCTGAAGTTTCAACTTCTATGACAGCCGAGTCATGTGACGCCTGATACAGCTTCATGACATATAAGACATGCTACATGTCTGTGTGAAAGCTCAAACCCAAAACTGCAGTTTGGCTCCATCCACAGCTCCAACCTGCTCGAACTCACTCTCAAAAGGCACAATGACCTCGCCTCGTAAATATCCATCTCAACTCCCAAGTCAAGCTCATACATACCTCTTCATAATGAGGAGTGACTTCAAATCTTCCGCCCAACAGATATGTGAGAAGCAAAACAATGCCCTCTTCGCAAAAATTTATCATTGATTCAAGTAACCTTTCAATCCTTGCCTTAACTGATCTATCCGACGAGAGGCTACCACTGGTATAAGGAAAATATCTCTATGCTAAGATGACCACAACGCAACTTGTCTTTATTGAAGTGGTTACACCCTTCAGATCTTTTACCCAGCATCATGTTTGTAACGCTAAAGACTACTCCAACCATAAGCATGTCAAATGATCACTATCTCGACCCCTCTCTACAACCCTATCTGAGTATATCTTGCCCATGATGGGATTAGCTGCAAGTGGGACAGTCCTATTGTTGAGAATAACCACAACTTGAATGTACGATGAGTGTCTTGAAGTGATCGATGAAGTTGGTGGTATTTATTAAGTATCTTGCATTTTGACAATCGAATCGATTTTAATATTTAATTTCCTCAAGAGGTTCAGCTCGAACAAGAGACCAATCAATCTTGCGATCTAAATCAACATCAAGTTCTCCAATCACTGAACTACAAAATTCCAAATGAAAATCCCATCACACAGGCGAACAAAGATAGTCAATACCAAAAGTGTTCGGTTCTTGGTGATTTGTCAAAGATTCTTACATATGATCACCTCTAACTACGTATAGTCCTAATGGAACTTCTTCCATAGGTTCATCAGCAGAATAAACTCTTTCGATAGATTCAGATAAGATAATATTAGTAGTTTGATCGAATCCTTTCAAATCTCCCTACACACAACCATCACACCAAAAGAATCAAAATAATTAGTATGAAAGCTTCGAGATCTTTCGATCAATTTCACTTACTGTAATCGTCCTTCCATCCTGCGTGATGATCAAGACGCGCTTATCCTAAAATGACCCTCAAAAAAGGTATCAATTAAATCAACTCAGTTCACTATAATCATAAATATAGTTCCGCGGTGTCATCTTTTCGAGACACACACCTTGGTGTTTCAAAATTTCGTAAAGAATTATCTAAATTGGTTCAAGGACATACCAAGTATTCAGAGAGCTTCGAGCTCTATTTTTACAAAACAATATCACGAAAATTAGTCGGGTAAGTATGATTTGATGATGAATGCTAGGATTAGGACTTTACCATCTCTTCGATGCCTCGCTTTTTGAGGCGGACTAAGGACGATTTCGATGTTGGTCCACCTGGATTTAGCTGGGCTCAGAGGTGTATCGATGGTCAAGCGATTCCAAAGACTCAAAGTACAGCAAGTGAAATCTGGAGGGAATGGCCACTGTCCAGCCAGGTAACATTGACAGCTAGTACGTATGTAACACCT
This sequence comes from Melampsora abietis-canadensis, assembly GCA_002157025.1. Lineage (NCBI taxonomy): Eukaryota > Fungi > Basidiomycota > Pucciniomycetes > Pucciniales > Melampsoraceae > Melampsora > Melampsora abietis-canadensis. The sequence continues at coordinate 29,179 of KZ123089.1, read as the reverse complement.
CTCTATCAAGCTCTTGATAGACCAGTGAAATGAATAGGCGCATAGCTGTCACACTCTGTGCCAGGTAGCAGAACCCGCCCAGGGTTGCTGGTGCTTATTCTCGCTTCTCGAATCTCGCGATGGTTCCAAATGGATGGCTCTGTTAAGGCTTGCGGTATGGGTCATCGTGGGCTCGATATTATTATTAGCACGTTTGATTCAAGCAATTCGCTCTAGTCACTCGAAAAGAAGACCTCCAACACCAACCTCAAAAAGCTTAACTCGATCTTCAACATGTCATACATTCATCCTTCTTGGCAGTGGTAAGTAAGACTGTGAAGATTCATTGGGAATGATGATTTAGGATGTAAAAACTGATAAGCTGTACTTACTTTTTGACTGTCAGGTGGACATACTGGAGAAATGATGAGGTTACTCTCTGAGGTACCATTCGATCGATATACTCCTAGACTTTATATCATCTCATCGGGTGATTCACTTAGTAAAGCTAAAGCACTTGAATTAGAATCAAACAAATCTATAGGAGATGTCAGCACTTTTGTTATCATACTTTTCAAATAGTTCACCTTCAACTGATAAAAGATCATCTTCCTTTCGATTTCTGTAGTTTTCATTCTTGGAGATCCCTAGAGCTAGAAGAGTTCATCAATCGTTTTTGACAACTCCTTGGTCAACTTTGGTTTCCTTGATATACTGTCTTTGGTATATCACACTTTCAAGACCTTATCCTGATCTCGTTTTACTCAATGGTCCAGGCTCGTCTGTACCGATCGCATTGGCTGCATTCTTACCCCGTGTCAGTCAATTTCAGATTGTATCTTGTAACCTAGAAAAATCAACAAACCGTTTTATCTTACCTGTCTTTTTATACCTCGCAGATCTTAAATCTCAAAGCTTCTCCTCGGTTGATATACGTTGAATCTTTGGCTCGAGTGAAGAGATTGAGCTTATCTGGTACTATTCTATTACCATTCATGGATGTGTTTATTGTTCAGTGGGATAGGCTTGCTTTACATCTTACAAACAATAAAACTTACAAAGTTTTGAGTCAATTGGGATTAGTTGCTCAAATCACTTCACAAGGTTGGATGGTATGATGGAAATTGGAAGCGATAATTTGACTTCAATCGCTTTCTATGTTCATTTGGAAGATGAAATGTCACAATGCGTGACATCCTTTTGATTGGACATTTGGAAAATGTATTGTCATGTCTTCACTTGCATGGTCGGATTAAAATCAAGATTTCATACAATGCTTTATCTATTGTATGATAGTATTGAAAAAGGATATTCGTCTAGGCTTTCAGTTGGCAAAAGGGTTGAATAAACCTCACATCCAAAATGGAATGAAAGAATGACAAGGCAAACGAAGAATGAGAAACGAAAATAAGGAAAGAAAAAATTATGATAATCAAGTTCTGCGTATGTGCAATGCTACTCCATCAAACCCATTCAGAAGCTGCTTGAGGTGTTGATTGGTTTGCTTTTTTGCCATTGCCATTCCCATCAATAGGACTACTACTCTGAACTTTCTCATTATAATTAGAGGTTGAACCTTTTGGTTCTTCTTCTACTTCTACTGCTAAATCAGCTGGTCTCTGTTTCACTGGTCTTTTGGGATCAGGTTGAAAGAATAATGCAGGTGATTTAGAACCTATATCTGTATCTTGACCTTCGTTTAGTTTCCAGTATCTGTATCTCTTCATGATTGCGTAAACTAGGACTGCCACTACTGAACCTAGAGATGGACCAAGCCTTTGAGCGTTGTTGCAGATTAGAAATCAATAGTGAGATTAGTACCCTGCTGGAATATGAAAAAGTATCTTAAAAAATAAAGATGACTTCAGACTAACCAGTATACCCTTATCGATGGATTGATGAGCGAGATGTGAATTAAGAGAGACGTGGTTTATCAGTGACTTGATACCCGTGAGGTCTGATTTAACAGAGAATTCTAGAACAAACCAATGATCAGAAGAAAATCCAGTGATGACAGCAGGCCCAAAAGCTCTAGCAGTATTCATAGCAGCACCAGTATAAATAACAGCCTAAAGAGAATAAAATAGCATGAGACTCGGGTCGAAGCAAAATTCGATCAAAGTGTGTAAGGTTACTCACAAACATGTGTCCAGCAAAGAGTGTGATACCTATCCCAATTGGAGCCAGGAAAGTTGCTCTGTGTTTTTCAACAGCTAGAAAGAGTACAGATAAAACTAATGCACAAGTTGTGAAGCATTCGATGAATAAACCTTGTCCTAGATTAGTTCCAGCTCCGAGAGCTGGAGTGACAGCTAATGGGCCAGGTAACAGCGCTTCGAGAACTCCACTGGCAACTATTCAAACGGAGTGGGGATTACAATTTTGATAAACGTTTAGTACGGGAAGTAGAAGAGACCCAAGCAAACAGGTACGAACCTATGGCACCTGTCAATTGTGCAAACGCGTAAAGTACAAAACGTGTAGGACTAATAACACCAATCAACATGAGCGCTAAAGACACATTCCTGGAAATAATTTTAGGATCAAGAGTCAAATTATCCTAAGAAACTGATCTTCATTTTCCAAGGAATTCATCGTGATGAAAACTGTAACATACGGATTGAATGCAGCTCCAGTCGCTCTGTAAAAAATCCAAGCAGAGAAAAGTAAACTTAATCCCATTGAAACTGAGATATAAGTCAATTGCTAATATTGATCATGTTGCAAGTCAGTACAAGTGTCTAAATTCAGAGAAAGTGTCAGCTTAGAGCATTAACCAACCTCGATGGATGCAACGGTGTTAATAGCGACCGATCCAGATGTACCAGCACTAGCTGTGTTTTTCTGGGCCGCTGCCGCGAGCGTGTACTGATTGNGGCAGCTGCCTGATGGAAAAATCGCGAACAATGAGAGCATCAACCATCTTCAAAACATTTGACTTTCGAATCTGCGTCAAAGAGACCACCAAAGGATATGTAGATGTTGGAGAGATGCTTAACTTGAATTCCACCTAATCCAACTAACAAAAAGAGGAATGTTCCAAAGAACTCGCCAGATGCAGAGATAATATCATTCCTAGCAAGAATAACGACGTATATAAATTAGTTCAGAAGAATGTCATAAATTAGGATTGTAAGTTAACAAATAAATGATTCGTACTCTATATCGTCAAGTATTTGTGATGGTCTCCAACCTAACAAAGGCCAGTCTAATTGAGTTTTAGTTTTGCTTGTCATTCTGAATTGGAATGGATATGTGGTGTTGAAAGAACGTAAGTTGAACACTTGATATAACAAGTATGGATGATATTGTAGAGAAAATTATTAACAACTGAGGGAAGACAAAGTTGAACTTTGGGATTGGATAATGTTCGTTTTCTTGTCGGGATTATTTATAGTCAAAAAGTGTTTTTGTTGAGCTGAGATCATATTCTTTCGAGTTCATGTTTCCTTAAGGTGATCCTCGGTTATTGCCCGGACCATCAGAAACTACGAAGCTTCCTTGATCTAAGCACGCTAAGAGTGTGAAGAAATATATCGTATTTGGCAAGGGGTAGGTCTTACCGCCCGTTCAATAAATGAAGGATTGACACACCAATGATGCTTTCAGATTAAGTAATTATGGTGTTTTGATGCCTTGGAAAAACTCGTTTGTGCAGCTCATATGTAGTGCGCTCGAGACGTTTATTCGTCAACCTTTTGGTCACCTAATATCTGTTTTCATGAGCCGCAGTATGAGCTTAGCGAGGGTTGAAAATCATCGATTCTGAATTTTAATCCATTGAGAAGTTTTGAGAGCAGTTCTTGCGACAGGCTTCACCCGAGCTTATGGTACTTCAGCTTCGGACCCCAGCTGGCAAAACGGTTTTAGTCAATGGAAAAATTGAGTCTTCATTAATTTTTGAAAGGAAAATTCAGTCATATGAGACAGTTATATAACAAATGGACGTCAACAGTAGATTTCATTGGGTCTTTGCAACAAGGAATGGAGTATGAACTATTGTTAGATGGATTTGATGGCTATGTACAATGAGTTCTTTGGAGGATTTAATTTCCTTTTCTCAAACCAGCAAAAGTGAAGAGGACTACAACTGAATGCAATCCAAAGGACAAGTCAACACCGAGTCTCAGACCATGTCGCCAGTTCCAGTGGTTCGTCGAGCCGACGGATTTCCACTCTCCCTTTGATCGTTGATTCCTTGAGGTGGGATTGTCACACTCAAACCCCCATTTTTCTCTTGTTGTAAGGTTTGACCAATGCTAGGAATGACTTTCACAGAAGGCCCTCGCTTTTCTGATGATGTAGAGGGCTGTGTGTGGTCAGTTTCATGCTGGAAGAGAGTTGGAGATTTACTGGATTCATCTGTATCTTGTCCTTCAGTTAATTTCCAATACTTGAATCGTTTCATGATCGCATAGATCGACACAGCAAGGAAAGATCCCAAAGTTGGTCCAACCCTGTGTGACAAGTGCATCAGTTTCATTTTCGGAAAGAGAGACGGAAGAAGCGGGGACCGACCAGTATACCCTGCATATCAAAGCATAGAGATAACCTATTAGCACGATCATATTTATATCATTTGGATTGAGATGACATCTTATTGCAAAAAGCGAAGATATCTCACCAATGATCTGAACTAAATCCTGTGATCACTGCGGGCCCAAAAGCTCTTGCTGTGGTATTTATATAAATCATCAGTAATAGAGCAGCAGAAGTTATGCAAAAAGTAGAAAAGCAAGCTGTAAATCACCGGTGTTCATAGAAGCTCCTGTGTATACAACGGCCTACAAGAGAAGAAGAAGAAACATTCATCAGTAAATGTTCATCAGTACCTCAAGCCGAACAAAACTATCAATGTTCCCTGATTGCTCACAAACAAATGCCCAGCAAACAGAGTTATTCCTATCCCAACTGGTGCCAAGAACGTAGCACGATGTTTCTCAACAGCCAAGAACAAGACTGATAAGATCAATGCACAAGTTACAAAACACTCGATAAACACTCCTTGAGCAAGACTTGTACCGGCTCCTAGGGCCGGAGTTACAGCTAAAGGACCTGGAAGGAGTCCGGCCAAAAGTGCACTGGCGACTATTGAAGATTTTCAGATATCAGATGAGTCTTCATTCAAATACAATGTGGATGAGACTTGAACAAACCGATTGATCCGACAAATTGAGCAAATACGTATAGGATGAAGCGGGTTGGACTGACAACTCCGATCAACAACAGTGCGAATGATACGTTTCTGTGACAAGTAAGGGTATGATGTGAGTCATGAATCATAAAGGGTGATAATGATAGATAAATAATCACGGGTTGAATGCTGCTCCCGTTGCACGATAAAAGATCCAAGCAGAAAACAGTAGACCTAATCCCATTGAAGCGGAGATATAGGTCAATTGCTGATATCAAAATCATAAGATGTCAGTAAGGTTTTCCGGGTCAATAGAAAGGTGAGCTACAAAAAACTTTCGAGCATGTCTGACCTCTAAAGATGCAACTGTGTTGATAGCACTGGCTCCAGTTGAACCATCACTAGCTGTTTTGTTCATTTCCGCTTGCGCGAGCGTGTACTGATTGGAAGTTGCAGCCGCCTGAAAGCAAAAATGTATTTGTAAAAAATTTAGCCCAATTTGATACCCTTTACATTCAACTCCGAAGCCACATTTAGGAGGTTTTCGATGTGCAGATTCTTCAAATGATTCACTTACTTGGATTCCACCTAACCCAACTAACAGAAAGATACATGTCCCGAAGAGCTCACCAGTCGCAGAGACTAAATCATTTCTAAGAAGAAGAATAGCGCATATAGCATGATTAAATTAGAAAAGTTCCATGAAGGACAGCAAGTGAAAAATTCGCACTTTAAATCGTCAAATGCTTGCGATGGCCTCCATTTCAACATAGGCCAGTCTAACTGAGGCTTTCTCTCCATTGTGAGTTGAAGTGATTTTTAAGTGAATGAATGAACGTAAAGACAGACTTGATCAACGAGTAGAGCTTATGTAGAAAAACTATGAATGAAAGTGATGACGAAGAATTATAAACTAGGGTACACTCAATCAAGACTTCCAATACCTTTTCTGATCCCCTTCGCCCTTCGGGGTTACATTTATAGCTAAAAAATAAGGGAGTCGAGAGAAATCAGATTGTGTGGATTTCATTATTACATAAGGTGTTCCTCGGTTTTTGTGCCCATATCATGGATCTAAATGCCTTTTTCAAAAGCAGCAAGAGGCTTCCACTTTCAAAGATTGTGTTATAGCGGATGTGATATAAGGCAAAGGTCAGACTTACGTATTGGGAAAATGTGTCACCAAATATGAGTCAACATTGATGGTGGCACCTCAAGCTAGCAAGGGGTGCATGGGACCAAGACGTGCGGTGGCGCCCTCTCGTCATACACATGATCTACATCCATCGGATACACATGCACCTAATGAAACGGATAGGGTATATGTGATGTCATCCAAATATGACCCTCCGTTGAGATATAAGAGCAACGTTATTCGCATTCGATTTCTGGTCTGGACACGACGAAAACCCTTCCAAATTAACATTTTGTAGACACTAGGTTACATGGCCATAAGCCTGGTATCCTCCATTGCGGAGAGACTGACTTACAAACTGCTAAAAGCGTGGTCATGATTCTTAAATCTTTGCGGCAATTCTTTGGCTTTGTCTCAGATGCAGCCATCCTGCGATATCTCTGAGACTGTCATCCGAGCAGTTTCGGGCGCCAATTGGCTCGGATGCACCCCGAGGAAACCAAAACGGAGTATTTCGGATACTAGATTATCGATGTCAGTTCCGACTCCCGAGTAATCACAGATAGCCACCTGAGAGAATGCATTGATAATTATGAGCACCGCATACAAGCACCGTGATAATGGATGCTCCAAACACATAGCTTATAAGAGATAATCCTGGAAGATTGGTCTTTTGCAACTGAGGGGATTCTGGGTCAGACTCATAAGCATAACGGATGCTTATGTAAGCAAGTCCTGGCAGATCGCGAGATTTAGTTAGGGTTGGTATGTATAAGGGAGATGGACGCATTGAAATTTGAGAGTAATTCCCCGCACAAGACTTGGCAAGTAGGAAGACATTACGACTTTAGGCCAGATTGTTATTATAATTTGATGCGTTACTTGAATTGCGATTTCCTTTCGTCAAACAGATAAAGATAGAAATAAAAAAATGACCGAATGAACAAAATAAAGTTGAGTGTTAAACCATCTCTTCAATCCCCGAAGGGCGTCTGACCATCAAGCTTTGCCTTTCTCTTTGATCAACCCCTTCAGGAGCATTGCTTACAATCACACCAGTATTCTTCTCATGCTGATCTCGACCATCAAGGGTTTGACCAATACTAGGAAGGACCCTCATAGAAGGCGCTCTGGTCTCAGCCTTAGAATGCGGTGTGAGTTCGGGTTCTTCTTGAAAGAAAAGCGCTGGTGATTTACTTGATTCATCGGTGTCTTGTCCTTCGTTGAGCTTCCAATATTTGAATCGTTTCATGACGGCATAAATCGCTACAGCTAAGAACGAGCCTAAAGTCGGTCCAACCCTGTGGGATTACATTGGCCATAGTTAGTTTTACTATTAGAAAGAAAGAAGAAAAATTGAGGACCTACCAGTATACCCTGAACGCCAAATTGTAGAAATAACATGTCAACATAATCGTATCTCGTTCTTGAATGATGAAGTCTTGATGCAAAATGCAAAGAATCTCACCAGTGATCTGTACCAAATCCTGTAATCACTGCGGGCCCGAACGCTCTCGCTGTGTTGTCCAATAAGAGACGAAGATGGCTGATCAGCGGAGTGCAACAGACGAAACATCACTTTTTTTACTGACCTGTGTTCATCGACGCTCCTGTATATACAGTGGCCTTTGAAGTTGAATAGCGGAGGAAAGGTGTTCATCAGAAGGGTATCTCGAAAACAGATGCCTTTTTCACTCACAAACATGTGACCAGCGAACAGTGTGATCCCAATTCCAAGCGGTGCCAAGAAAGTAGCACGATGCTTCTCAACAGCTAAAAACAAAACTGATAAGATCAATGCACATGTTGCAAAGCATTCGATGAACAGTCCTTGCCCGGGGTTTGTCCCGGCTCCAAGTGCGGGAGTTACAGCTAAAGGCCCTGGAAGGAGTGCGGCCAAAAGTCCACAGGCAACTATGGTTAAAATGTTGGAAGATCAGTTGATGTTTATGCCAGAATAAGCAATGTATGGGATTTGAACATACCGATTGACCCGACAAATTGAGCAGATGCGTAAAGGACAAATCGAGTCGGGCTAATTACTCCGATTAACAACAGTGCAAATGATACATTTCTGTGGAAAGAGAGTGTCTGATGTTAGTTTCGAGTCACTTGATCCTCAATGTTGACAGGTTTTATGGAACTGACGGATTGAATGCGGCACCGGTGGCTCGATAGAAAATCCAAGCCGAAAAAAGTAGACTCAGTCCCATGGAGACGGATATATAGGTCAATTGCTGTGAGATGTTACGTTTTGAAAACACAACTCATGTCAGTCGTGATTGACGGAGGAGGGGGAGCAAAGGCAGTAAGAAAGCGAACCTCGATGGAAGCGACGGTATTAATGGCACTTGACCCCGTTGTACCAGCACTGGCGGTAGTTTGACTGGCAGCTAGACGCAAACTAGCTAAATTAGAGGTACCAGCAGCCTACAAGGGGTCTGTAAGTCAAGTGATGACGATCTTCCGATGGGGCTTCAGCTGAAAGAACAAGGTAACTTACTTGAATACCACCCAAGCCAACCATCATAAAGGTGACCGTACCGATAAATTCTCCAAAACTTGCCACGAGGTCATTTCTTTTGTGATGACAATTCGAGGGGAGAGGCGAAGATGGTCAACAAAGCTGAAAACCATTGTACACGCAAAGATGCAATGGGATTTTAGGATTCTGAATCAACTTACTGAATGTCGGCCACTAGATCACGAGGTCTCCATGTGAAGTGGGAAAGGTTCATTCTAGTCTTACGAGGCCCAGCCATGTTGAAGATTATTTGTGATTAAAAGTTTTAATTGGTAAGGTGAAATCGATTTCGGCTGACTTTCGAACGACAGCAGGCACCAATCAAGGAAGAAACAAACAACCTCTGGAGGGTCAAACTATTTATGGATTAAGATAGTGATTCTGCGAGCCTACTGAGTATGAAGTCGATGATTGTGGCTGAATTGAGTATTGAGATGGTGGGCTCCTTATTGACGTCAGTCCATGAGTGGTTTTTTGGTGGTCTTGGATGTAAATTGAACCAGTGCCAGATGAATCGGCCCAACAAGCATTCACCGGTCATTCATCAAGAGTGACCAACACCCAAAGCCTCCTCAGCCCACAACACGAACAACTCTCATTGACTTCAGAAGGCTGAAAGTCGTCGAGTCGTCCCTTCAAGTGAAAGAGAAAGACTTCACTCCATTCATCTACTCGCCAATTGACCAAGACACCAAAAGAAGTGGTCAAGCACTGCTCTTATAATTGACCATACTCTTATATTTTTCTCGTCTCTCCTTCTCGATCCTTCCTCAAGAGCGTCATCAAAGTAGCTGACTCTGATGACATCAGACTGTTCTAAGAATAAGTATTGTCACTGTTGTAAACACAATTGAAAGAAGCACAGGAAATGGTGAATTGGATTTGGCCCAACTAACCTTCACTGATCAGCTATTCAGCTCAGAGTGATAAGAATCCAAAGCATTCTCAATTTCCAAGACGATCAACTTTCATCGACTCCAGAAGGCGCGAATCAGTCCACATCCCATCGGCGGAGAAAAGATAAAATGCAATCATGTCTACTCATGATTGTCAAAAAAACGAAACTGTCCTGCCTAAAGTTCTAAACACCGCCTGTGACCACTTCCCTGTATTTTATTGTCTCTCCTTCTCAAGGAGCCCATGATGGCAAAGATCTTTCATTTTTGGGAAGGTTCGTCCCCCAGGATTCATCTGCTTTTCGTCATTCCACAAACACCGAGTGCATACATTCACTTGATTCGAATTGTGAGATTCAGATCGGATTGGCCTCCCCTGATGGTACGCGAAACTCGACAATTTTGATAAACACACACTGCGAAACTTTGTGGGGGTATCTTCATGGAGAACCTTTCACAACTGTTCCCAATAACAATCTGATGACACGGCTCTCGCCATTTCAAACGTCAGACAGTGACTTACTCCTCGTTTCTGGAGTCACATAGAGTCGATCCCAAATGTGAAATCATCCGAGGCCACCTTCATCACTTTGATAAACTTAAACTTCCCTCCTCTAGTGCCTTGCATCATAGCTGTACCTTCTGCGACACCAAGTGGGTCTCGAAGTAAAGTTCGTCGTAAAGAAATGCTCTTTTTTCAAAAATAGGTTAAGGAAATCCAATCACTCACGCTGAATTATCTCTCTCATCTCAGCGCGCTGTGCATCTTATCAAGTCAAACTTAACCAGGGTGGGATACCTGAATCCGGCCGAAGCTTCGGCCAATGGCTGTTCAAAGTGGCATACATGATCATCCCAGTATATATATTGACGAAGTGCATCTCACCAGATAAGAAACATGCCGCATAATCAGACATCCGCCTTCATGGATTCTGAGAGCTTCGACGAGGAATTATTTGAGTCTATTGCTCTCACCACAGCTCTGGAAGATACTCTTACTATTGCAGAGTCACGTCCTTGGAAGAGCAAAGACGCGCGGGCGATCCATACTACGAATCCCATGGAAGCGGACGTCGTCAACAGCCCAGAAAGCTTTTCACCGTTGAGAATTGGTGACGATTACAAATCAGAATCCGATGCAAGGTAATTTGAATCGTTGCACTTCTTTTACAGAGCTTTTCCAACATAGTTAATCGCGCATCAAATCCCTGAGACTGATACCATGCTAACATCCATTTTGTTCTTTTTTTCCCAGCTCAGACTTTGATCCAAGACCTATCCACTCGAAACTTCTCTCACCATACGCATGGTCAATTGTATTGGGAGAATTATGTGTGATGATCTTTGTATTCGGTTTTATCATTGTCACAAGTCTACGTCAAATATCCTTGCCACCAAGAATATCCGAATGGGCCATCGAGTCTCCGAAAATGATGGCTTTCTGTATCACGGCGATTTCAACATCTCTTTCGGTATTATGCTCATTGTAAGTCAACATTGGTCTTTGGAAGTTTTTCAAAGATGAAGAAAGTAATGTAGCAGCCTCTTGTCTTCAGTGGGTTTTCCAAGGCGGTCCTTTTGTATACAACTGCGGCTTTGACTTGGAGTCCCACTTCACTCTTCGAACTTTCGGCCGTTATTGATGTTTCAAGAGCGTCATTTGTTTTTCGAAAATCTCATTTACTCATCTCACTGATGACCCTAGTTAGTTTTATCCTACTAAAATCAATGACAGCCAGGCGAGTAACAAAATCCATCAACCAACTCTTCCCACCGAGCTGACAGTATTTCCTTCTTCTTACCACGATAGCTTTGTCACTCTCCTGACACCAACTCCCATCTTGGTAAGACATCGTATCTCAGGCCAACAAATCAATTTAAGTACAGCAGAGTTTGGAAAAATGTTACATGATGACATAGGCTGGGATACCACAGGTCAGTTTTTCTTTCTTTCAACAGAATTGTTTCAACACCGAATCCTGATGCCGCTTCAACAAAACCAGAACGCGTCAAGGTCAGGACACTATTTGGATACACCGCAGTATCTAGCGGCATGTCAGCAGCTTCTTCTCACATTGGATATCCGAGCTTGTTCAAGTTTAACGGAGCGGCATATTCTGTGCCTACTGGTGAGTATATATATATATTCAATCTGAAGCAACGCTCCAAAACTGAAAAGATATGAGCGATTTAATAGGAGGAATCCTGGCCGTTGGTCCAATGGGCGCAGGGACTCACGACTCACGTAATTTTGGACGATTAGGTGAAGATGGGGTTGGAGGTGAAATGAAAAAACTCTACCAAGTCTATGGGATGAAAGATGAAGTTCCTTTTAGCTCTTCAACAACATACACAACACATCAAATGGGATTACGTGGAGGAGTGTCTTGTAAAGCTATAGGATCATCTGGTATAGAAAGTTCTCGAGCTAGAATTCAACTCAAGCTGTTCAAACATTGGAAGTCACCTTCACCTCGTAATCAACGTTTTTCTGATTGGATTTGGAGCGGAGCTTGCCCAAATGGAGATCCAATCGGTAAGCCAGTGTTATCTGGTGAAAATTTCATCAACCCACTAAAACGCACTCTTGTGACAGAATTGCCTACAACTACTTCTCGGTACATTCCTGGACTGAGAAACAAAACAGTCGAAATTATGGGACAAGCCATTGCTGAGGTGTGCTTTGATCAAGATCTGAAGGGCACCGAATCTCCTGGAAATCATGGTACGTAGAATTCAATTCCAGCTGTCGTTGTAGACGCTGAAGTATGTTCTTCAGTTCTCATTTTGGCTGGGAGTGGAAATCGATATAATTTCTTAAGATCAACTGTTTGTGAAATCCGACCGACGATTGGGATTTATGAAGTCAACTATAATTCCTCGAGTGTGATGATTAACCAAGAGACATTCTCCCCAACTCATAACATGACAAATGATACTCAGATCCTCTCAAAGTACCTTGCCATGTTGACAAGTTCGATGGTTTCTAGTTCTCAAACTCTGTGGGCGAATACCTTTGGCGATGACATCTATTCCTTGTATTCCGATGCTCGTGACCGGGTTGAGGAAGACGAATTGAATACAATTCTTGTATGTTTCTTTTTGAGATTCTTGGTTCTTGATGTTGATGGGATCTAATAGCTCAGAGTTGTCCTTCGGGCTTGCTGATGTATCTCTTTCACCTTGATTTAGGATCACTACTTCAACGGGGTGGTAGAGTTTGGGACCACAGTGAGTAAAGTTTTATTCAGAGACGATCTGGTGGGAAGTGATCGTGAAAGGCTCTCAAACTACAAGAACAAGATCTTGATGATCGATGTACCTCAAAAGTATTTCCGAGCCCACTTTTCTACAGTAAGAAAGCTAGCAGATCAAACCTTACCGAACAACATCTCATCCGAATACAATGGTACATGGATCATCTCCACAATGGGATGGGATGCCAAATCACGTCTTTTAGGACCTACCTTCCTCTCCATGGTTCCTATCATCCTAGTCTCCTTCTTTTCAATCTCTGCTGTCTTGATCGGATCTTATAAAAGACTTATCTCATTACCTCTTCATTTAAATGAACCTATTCAATTCGATCCGAATGATATGACTCAAATCATTCGTGTGGCTTGTGCTGGTAATCTTTCTGATAGGTTTTCTCAAGTCTCTGTGGATCAGGTTGGGAAACGGTGTACGGAAAAAGATTATGATAAAGTTTGTGTTCAATTGAATTATGATGATGATGGTCTTGGTAAATTGATATGGGTTGAACCTCAAAGAAGTTGAAGTTCTGTCCACACTTTTTTGAAAATTCAAATTGTATAATAATAGATAATCGGACAAATTCAGGATATTTTTGCTCTCATACATATAACTTATTTTTCTTTGACCTCTTTCTTGTATTAGATGTTCTTGTTCTCTCAACTTTGTATTAGTAGGTGCACTTTTCATCCAGGGACAAACCTTTCATGCCAATAATTAATTGACCATGGTAATTCTTGAATTCTTTGCCATGAAAAGTGCCACTGAGCTTTCAACAGGATGACTTCTGACCATTATAAGGGAGACCGGATATTGATCAAACTGTTTAAATTTGGTTTAAAAAGGGAGCTTCACCTTTTCAATGAAGCTTACACATACATCATCATCTGGTAATCATAATCAAATTGTCTCATGTGCAAGAAACATACGTTCTTCCTTCAACACATCTAGTCTTTCTGTTTCTTAAGTTCTGATCTATGGCCCATACAAACCACCCTCTGAGTCTTTCTTTTCAAACCTTTCAAGCTCTAAAATTATCAACTCACAAAGATATCTCAAATCTTCAATACATACAAGTTCAACATACGCCATTGAGAATCAAAACTGTTTATGTGAAAGGAAAGATACACATACAAAATGTTCAAGATGACTTTTTTGCTTCAGTGGCACTTGGAAGGTTGACAAAGATTGGAAACAGTTGCACACCACCCAGACTCCCAAGAATATGTACAAAATCAAAACCTTTGAATCTTACATCATACAAATAGTAACGTTGTGCCCCTTTTTGAAAAAAAAACCATTCTTGACCTTGAATACACATTTTTGACTCCAACAACAACCAAGGTCTCCAGGGTGCAGACCACAACAACACCGGGCCTTTGTTGCCGCCCTCAACACTGACGGCACTCAATTTGCCACAGTCTGAGTCCTAGAACCTTCTCACCTGGGCTCTTTCCCTAAGCCAAATCAAGCTACAGCCTTGAGAAACAACATAATTCAGGGCACAATAGGGGGTTTCAAGTTGACCCAAAAGTGTCTAAAAATATTGGTACTCTTGCCTACCAACCCTTGAAATCTGATTCATCTTTTTTACAGGACAAACACTAGGATGTGCTTCTTGGGAAGGGCTTTCTAGAAGTTTTTTTTAAAAATTTGAAAATTATAAGCTATGTTCTTATGTAGGGACATTTGAACTTTAGGCCTTTTTTTAACTTGAAACCCCCTAATTATGTTGCACATAGTTGTACAAGAGCAAAAAGATGCTGTCACTTTTGTTTCAGCATGGGAGCAGATACAGAGCTGTGCAGACTGTGACACCAAACTTTGGCTGTGGTGCTCTGTGTTTCTTGGGCTGTGCTCAATGATGATTTTCTGCAGGTCCATGACTTTTGGTATTGGTGCACTGCTTGGACCTGAGACATGGGCGGTGTAGTGTTGAAGAAAGGGTGTTAGTCTATGGTGTGTCAAGTTGTGAGTCTGTTTGCAGGAACATGGTGATAATCAAATCAACATGAGGAGCAGGTAATCTGGAAATAAACTAAAGAATGGGACGGCAACCTGCCTCCAAAGTTCTACACCATGGGGGGATCCTGGGTCACAAAATGATCCGGATTGGTCTGCCAATGGTCGGGTCAAAACCTGGCCTGATGAAGGCACCGGCTCATCACCAGGTGGCCCCGTGCCAGCCTTGGGCTGCATCCCTGTGGCGCGCATCATTCAGCAGATGGGCCGTTTGACAGTGGCCCTGGAGCTGCCTGCCAACCACCTGGAGGCCTCATGCCTACTTCTGACTGCAGTCAGTTTTTTTTACGTTTGGTTGGAAGGTCCTCACCCCTGGGTATGATTTTTTTCCTGTGTTGCGTTCTCACCCCTGGGATGGCTTTGTGTGTTCTTCTTGTGCGGTGTTTTGAGTTAAATCCGCCTTTTTGGTGCTCCAATCTTTCTTCCTCAACTTTGAATCAATCCCAACTTTGATTTCAACGTATCCACAACTCCTCAGTGTCCTTCACCCCGGTCATTCACATTCACCTCAAGATATCTTCACAACAATCGCGCACTGTTAGACCTTATGTATCTCTAGTGAGCTGGTCTCTTTCTTTCCAAATGACCTCAAACACTAACCAACCCAAGACTTCAAAAGGCCTTGCACAACATAGGCAACCCCCGCGAACCAAATGTTCCGCCTGAGAGCATGATCCGC
>KZ123089.1:0-13508 GCA_002157025.1 Melampsora abietis-canadensis | reverse complement strand
TGATCCGCAATATCAAGAGGCTGATCTATTGGGCAATTTTTGATTTTTTGGCTGATCAATTTGCACAATCAAGATCTGACAGTTCTTTTACAGATTGCAAATCATTGCGGAAAGGAAACTGATAATCACAATATTGAAACTCTATGGAACCAAACAGAATGGGCTCATTGCCTACGGGTCACATATCTAGTGAGTCTCACTCTTGCATTGCTTAGTTCACCACCGATTGGTCATGCTAATTGGCATAATCTAAACAGCGGCGTGAAGCTATGCAAATCTTTCAAGCGGTTCTCCAAGGCGAACCTGACATATGGGCGTGAGTGGACAGACAGCTCCACAAGTTGCATGTTGAGGGCCTGTCTGCACGACGGAGTAAGTGTTTACTCTCAACCACCCTCCTTGTGCTCTCATTTCTCAATCCAGCTAATTTCAACTATCACCTTTGAATGCCACCTTTTACAGACTTATTTACAATGAGGATTTGGCCAGCTTGGATGGCAATGGCCGCGTTACCCAGATCGAGCCCAGGGTGATCTTTCATCTGCCCTCAGAAGAGGCTATACAAGCGGAGGTTGAGAGGGTTTCAAGAAGAGGGAATCAGAGCTGGCGATGTATAAAGCCCACTTTGCCGCCAAACGATCTTTTCTTTTCTTTTCTTTGTGTTTCGGATGTGGCTTTCGTAGAAGCTGTTCTACAAAAACGCTTGGACTTGCCTTTATTTACCACCAACAAACAATCAAACCGAATCATGTCACAATGAATCAACGAAAAATGGTAAACAATTCATCTAGTTCTTCTCCCCTGTTTGTCATTAATTGGTACCACCTATCATCACACTCCCCTAGCAAAGCAATGCACTGCGCTTCACGCCTCCACACCCCGATATGCTCTATTTGACCAAGACAGCTTGTCTGCCCCCACCGGATCAGTAAGTCCCGATCAGGCGCATCTTTTTGGGCCCGAGAGATGTCTCTCAAAATGGCCTGCTGACCACCAGCAGATCATGCAAGGCCAAGCCGTCGGCGCCTGGGAGGGCACTTCCGAGCTGGCCGGTCAGCCCATCTTTGTTTCGGCACACGGTCGTTGCCAAACTGAGTACCCGCAGATGGTCAGTCTCTCCGCCGTGCGCTGTGAGCGGCCGTCTGCTGGTGGCCGACTGGGCTAACCATTTGGTGGTCAGGCCCTCCCGTCGTGGTGTGTAATGGTTGTTAGCTGTATTTGTCATCCGCAATAAAGTCACGTGATCACAACTGTTTAAAAGTCAAAAAAAAAACACCATGGAATGTGGTATGCTTATAAGTGGGATTGAATTGAGGCTTGATATGCATTCAACCAAATCTCTTCAAATTTCAACGACTGATTATGAGCAAGGCAATCAAGACTGGCAATCGGCAAGGGCACGGCCCTCAAGCTCCACTAGAGTTCCGAGCTCACGAGAGTCAGAGTCTGCGTCACGCAAGCAACACACGCTTGGGGTTCCGAAGCCGAGAGAAATGATAAGTTACATAATCGGTTTCGATCTGAAACTTTGCTTATGTAAGTCTGTCTTTCGGCTGTGAAGTGTGTGAGAGGTAAGAGTGAGGTCTTGGCGTTTGGTTGAATGGGATGGTTATGTAAGATGACGGGTTGAGAACATTCGCGAAGCTTGAACATTCGGGATCCACCGATCCCTCCCGCTGTGGCTCATCCACCAATCGAGATCGGTTTGTGTGCATCCCAAACTGCATCCGTGCTTCGAATGATGACGCCTTCTCACGCTCTGCCGTCACACCATAGCGCGCAGAAGGCTTGGCAACTCTTGCCTGCCCAGCCCCAGAAGATCCGCGTGTGGAGCTCTTGCGAAGCTTTCTGAACTTGACTCCCTCCACCTGTGCTCCGGCCGGTATCCGGCGTGCTCAGGCCCTTCGGGCAACCAAACCGACGGAGTATCCGGCCGACGGATGCTTTTCAAGGCTTTTCCGGCACCCGGATCCGACGGATATCCGGCCAAAAACCCGGGTCCAGGTGCCCAAAACACGGCTCAACTGCGGTATCCGGCGTGCCCAGGGGATTCCGACGACCGTACCGACGGAGTATCCGGCTTTCGGAGGTTTCCAGAGAGCGTTCTGGCATCCGTATCCAACGGATGCTCCGTAGACCTTGGACGGACTGTATCTATGTAATCAACTTCAGGTAGATCTCGCACACTTTGAGGATTACAATGTAGTACATAAAATGGATGATGCGTGAGAAATTGAAACCAAAAGATCTATTTTTGGAATGGTAAGATTGTACGATATGAATTTGAAATTTGGTCGAGCGAAAGAACAAAAGGAATTGATGGATAGAAGAGAAGATGTCTTGGGGGTTTGAGAGAGAGAGAGAGAGAGAATTGATTGAAGAAGAAAGAGTGAGATTTTGAAGATGTATGTATGTGAGTATGTGAGTTGTGAAGTGAATGGATGGGATGGATGATCAGTTGAATTGGGAGAATATCAAATGTGAGTTACATAGTTTTCTTTGATTGAGAGTCTGAATGGATGATGATGGTTTTTGATTTTTGTCGAAGTTGATCAGTGAGTAGTGTGACGGGTCAAAGAAGCAAAGACCATGTGGGGATATTCAATTTGACTTTGTATGTACAACAATACAATGATCGAATTGAAGGTTACTACATACATACATACATAGACACATACATTGTACATACATCAAATGGAATGTAGGATGTACATTTAATCATCATCAATCGAACATTAAACTCTCGTTGATCATTTTATATTTAATCATCATCATCATTTAATTTTCTATCTTTCGCATTTCACCCAGAATCATCATCAACAACATCATCATCATTATCATCATCATCATCATCATTATCATTATCATTATCATCAATCAATCAACCAATCAGTCAATCAGTCAATTTGAAGAGAAGAGGTGTTACGATCATAGAGATTTGCAGATTACATAGATAATCAACCAATCCCATTAATCCAGTGAAGGTTTTCAAGGGAATTAATTACATATCGACTTGAGATACATACCACACTTTTTGAAAAATTCACATAGAATATTGTTTACTTTTGATTTTGATCCAAACAAACAAACTAAAGTCTAATTTTCACTTTTTATTTTTAAACTAAACTTTACTTTACTTTACACTTGATTTGATTGATTTGGCTTCAAGAGTTCATGACTATCTAACTATCTACTTACTAACTACTACTTCTTCTCTAACTTATCAGCTATCATCACACTATCTAACAGTAGTAGTAGTCTGATTGATTGATTGGATAAGTCAATCGATGAAACAGTACTAACTAATTATCATCATCAATCATCAAACATGCAACAATCACCACCTCAACATCAAGACGCTTACTTTTCATTCACTGTTCCACCTAAATCACATTCTACTACAATCTACAACAACAACAACAACAACAACAACAACAACAATAACAACAACTACAACAATCATCATCATCAAACTCAATCAAAATCAATCAACAATCTATCATTACAACCTCCACCATCCTCAACCATCAACACTACCTTTCAACCACAACCATCATCAACTTCATCAACAACAACCAATCAACCGATCTTAAACATTCCAATCAACAATCATCATCATAAATCTAGTTTGGAACCTATTCATCATGATTTACCACTCTATTTAGATTTACTCAATCGATCTCCTTCTGGTGATTCAATCTCAACTTCCAATTCAATCATCAATCAAAGACCTTCAACTTCAACCGGTCAATTTGCCTTCAACTTACCTACCACTCCTAATCATCGATCACAACTTTCTTCATCTTTTACAAACCATCACCAAAGACCGATCTCAAGTAACGGATTGAATTCAACCACTCCTACCAATTCAACTTCTTCGTCTTCTACTTCATCCACTTCTAATCCGCTCACTCATCAAAACATCAACCACCTTCTCACAAGCTATCCCACCAATCAAACCCCTCCTCTCTCTCGTCCTATCGCTCGTCTCAGTCTTTCAAATCAATCATCATCTGCTACTACTAACACCCACACCCACACTCCCAACTCATTCTCTTTCTTACCAGCTCCTTCAACTTCATTTCAATATGGTCCGCAATCTTTTTTCAGTCTCTTAACACTCATTCACTTTCTCACTCTCTTTCTTTCTTTCTTTAGGTATAGGACCTCACAACACTCGTCCGATGACCGCACCTGGTGCAGGTTGGGATGCTGGTCAATTTAATCATGATTATGATTACACTTCTGCTAGTGTGGGACTCTATGGTAATGGCCAATTAGGTTCGTCTCTCTGCCTACAAATTCAAATTCAAATCACACACTCAAGACACCCGCTAAGCAAACCCAAACCAAACCCCCAAACCCTTTGGTCATCCACACATCCATCCATCCACAGTCTCGCCCGATCATCTCGGCGAAAGTCCCGAGATTTGTTCGAATAATAGTAGACCGACCACGACTTGCGCGGCGAATTTCTCGAGCCTCAGTCCAGATCTCACCCAATCCGATCCATTCCTTTCGCTCTTTCCCAACTTCCTCAGTCCTCCTTCCACGACGACCTCCATCAGACCTCAAACGCATTCTGGAACACCTACGATCGGATTCGGCGAACCCCAAGGACCGAGTCCCCCGGGAGGGTATCCTTCGACCCACCTTTCGATCCAAAATTGGCGCCCGAGCACCTCTGCGCTCGGTCTCGAACCGGCGCAGAAGATCTCTTCGTCCTTTCGCCACCCTTATCCTTCGTCGTCCCATCAAGCTCCTTCACATCATCATTCGCTTCCGAGACTTTCGATTGATTCGATCACCAGCCATCTCTCGTCTTCTCCACCTGTGACTTCTTCCTCTACTCCCTTAGATACTGTTCATCAGGCCTTACCTCATCATATCCCAAGACACGATTCACAGCCGTATCACTTCAATCTCTTACCCGGTGCACCTAGGAAACGGGCTCGAAGACGATTTGATGAAGTAAGCTTTTTCTTTTTGGGTTGACCTGTTTCTTTCTTGGAAGTGGATGGACGGAAGGATTTGTGGGTTGACACTTGACTGTTGGTTTCCTTACAGGTTGAAAGGTTATATGATTGTAATTATCCAGGATGTACAAAAGGATATGGAACGTTGAATCATTTGAATGCTCATATTGCAATGCAAAAACACGGACCTAAAAGATTACCACAAGGTTTGTTTGTTTGTTTGCTGGGTGAAACGAGATTTCCTCTTCATCAATCTTGGAAGCAACTGATTTTTCCCTGCTTCATTTTCCTGGATGATGATGATCGTTATAGAATTTAAAGAGATTCGAAAAGAATGGAGAGCGAAGAAAAAAGCAGAAGCTGAAGCTCGGAATCAGAACCGATTGTCGAATGCTTCTCATTGACAGGACCATATTTTCGATGGATGATTTCTTGATGACTTTTTTCTCAACACTTTGGATCTCCTGATCATCATCATCATCATCATCATTCTTTGAGGTTTTGTTTGATTTCTTATATATTCATAATTTAATTCATGATGGACTTTGTTAAGTTTTCTTTTTGACTTGACTTGTTGGATGTTTTTACCTTTCCTCTTCACAATCCAAATTGTCGTTTTTTTTTGCTTTTCCCTCATTTGTGTTGTTTGTATTTCTGTTTATAATTCGGTTTTTTTTTGATTATCACATTAGCTTCTCTTTGTCTTCTTCTTCTTCTTCTTTACCGACCAGAAAAAAAAACATCATAAAACATATACGAGGCGTCTTTTCTTCGACATTCTTCTGCTTCATTGTACGTTTTTTTTTCCATCCATTCATTCATTCATTCATTCTGTGTGAAGGTTTTGTAAGTTGTTTTCTTTCGTTGTGATCTTTTCCGAAGGGAAAACAAAAATCATTTTTCTTCTTTGAATCACATCGCTTCATCTATATATATATATATATAAATCAACCTTCTTGTTTTGTTTCATTCTGACTATTCTTCTTGGTTCTTCAATTCTTTTTCCATTCAAGAAAAAAATTCTACTACTCTTGTTGTTGTTGTTGTTGTTGTTGTTGTGACTTAGAGAAGTGTGTTTTGTTGTTTGTTGTTGTGTTTGGTTATCCTTTGCTTGTGCGTGTGTGTGTGTGTGGTTCTTTGTTAAGAGGGGTAAACTTCATGGGAATCGTTGGGAAAGGTTGTGTCTTGTTTATAGAAAAAAAGAAGAAGAAATGAAAGGGTGAATCAGAGAGAGAGAAGTTGATGTCTTTAGATGGTGGTAGGATGTGGTATAAGAGTACGGAGTTTTTTTTTTGATTTTTGGTGAAGAGAAGGGGTTTTTTTGAGGAGTGAGGAAATGGTTTGAGAAGTGAACATAGGAAAAAGAAAAAGAAAAAGAAAAAGAAAAAGAAAAAGAAAGAGAAAGAGAAGGTTATGGGGAGTTGAACGGATTGGGATCTGAGGCCCAGTTCTCAGTGAGTGGTATTATTTGGTGTTCTTATCGATGGACAGGCTTGGTTATCTTCCAAGCCTCTTTCCTACGGAACAAAGCTCCTTTACCCAATTTTTGGCTACCCTTACCCGATGGTCAGGACAAGGCTGCCTGTACGGGGCATTGGCAGAGCGTTGGCTCTGAGCATGGGTTTTCACGAACCCAACTCTTTTGGCTAGCTAATGGGCAGTACAGTGGGTGGGTGAGTAGGAAGGAGTCGACGTATTGGTTTGATGTCTATCGAGTGTCCGTGTGTAGGGGTTACTGTTGGTTTCCTTGCTTTTCTGGTGGGTGGACGGACGGACGTGATGGATGTTGAAAAGTGCTGAGGGATGTGGACTTGTGGAAATCGATGGTGAATCGGTTTAGCTTGGAGGTGTAAGCTGAGGATGTGAGCCATGAGGGTAATTTGAGAAAAGATGGAATCCGAGATTTGGGATTTCTTTGATTGTACTACACACACACACACACACACACATCCCTCCCTCCCTCCCTTAGCTCAGCCGCAGCACACTCTGGGGGTATTTCTGCTTGGTCCACATCTCACAACATAAGATCCCATAGACATACATCTCCACATTCTAGTCTGCCCGTTGGGATCTGTGTGTGTGTGCAAGAAGATGCTCTAAGATATCTGTTTTTTTCAAGACCACAAAGAGAAAGACTTGCATTGGTTTAAGGATCCGAAGAAGAATGTATTTCTTGCAATTCGGTTTGGGTGGATGATGACTTGGTGGTCTTCTGGGTGGTGATTTGGATTGTATTAGTACCATCTGGTGAGTGGCAAAAGGATGAGAAGTTCATGACGTACCATTTTGTGTGGTGGATATACAAGAAAGAGGGGGAAGGAGAAGTTGTGTTTGTGATGATCATGTGCTGCTGTGCCAATGTGGCTGTGGTTTTGGTTGAGAGCTCTGGATAGGCTAAGGGTTTGTGTTACTTGATGATTTGTTTTTCCTTGGTGAAAGATTTGGTGGATGGAATGAAAGTTGAAGCTAGGACCAGTGGGTTTTGAGTCAGAGATTGATGAAGAACAACCAAGATTGGTTTGGTAGCTGCTAGAGTTCATTTTTCATAGACTTTAGAGAACATTATGTTTTGAGTGAAGTGATGAGAACTGTTGAGTGACCAAAGCTTTGATGTTGATTGATTCTTTGAGATTTCAGAATTCATGGCAAAGTTTCAAGTGATCAAATGTGAGTTTTGTGAGCTCAGAGCTTGATGGTTTTGATTGTAGTTTTGTGATGTGATTGCTTCAAGGGGTTAGGTGTACACTACGTCAGTCAGATCTCCCTTACCCATTCCACAGTTGCTCCAGGTCTCACATCCACAAGCCAGTAGCCCAGTCCCAGCCCCAAGACCCCAATCTTCACCCCTGAAGTAATACCCAAGTGAGCGTTTTGGCGGGTTTTTCCCCATTTTGTCCACTACATCATCCACTTAGACACTCAACTCAAGAGCTTAAGGTGGAGGAATTCTGACTTCTTACCACTACAGTCAACTTTTGCGCAGTGACTGCGTAATCGCGATTCTATTTTTCGTCAAATCACCCTCTAATCACCTTCTTACCCATCTTCAAACAACTAAAACTCCCCTCTATCGCTCTCAGAATCCTCTCATGCCCCCTGATCCCTCGTCTATTTCCGGTGATAACCGGTTCGACCCGAAACGAGCGCGACCGGACGCGTCAAGAACGCGAACGAACGCGATGGATACCACCGATTTAGATATGGACTTGACCTCACGACCCTCCTCAGAGCCGCCCCCACGACTTGAAAACCTGTCTATGAACGAGCTATGGAAATATCTCACCGAGAACAACACGCTCGAAAATGGAGACGTAGTGGTTCCGGCAAAACTTGTGCAAATTATGTCGGCGCTGATGATTACGATGCAAGAAACGAAGCTGAGACTAAATGCTTTGGAAGCACGACTCCAATCACCTAGCAAGCCTTCATCCCGTCTGGACCGACTAGAACAACAGCTCAAAACTCTGATCGACGCGCGACACGCTCAAGCGGCCCCCCAGCCCAACGTCAACGGTCTGCCTGCCAAGCCAACGTCGTGGGCGGCGAAAGCAACGGAAGGCCTGAAAATGACATCAACACGTGCCCCACAACCACCACCGCCGAATCAGGTGATCAACGTCTTCAAACCGAGCCAGGTAGTCATCAGAACCGTAGAGGGCAAAAAACCTTTTGAGGGAGTCAAAGCCACGGAAATTGTCAACCGCGTCAACCTGGCACTAACCCAACTAGAGATCAAATTAGCAGGCAAGAAGATCGAAGTCAAAGGCGCGGCCAGCTTACCGTCAGGGAGCGTCAAACTGTTCACGACGACGCAAGNGAATGGCTACTTGAAAATAGAACACTCTGGTCCACGTTAGCTGACCCTGATTTAATTACCTCCCCCGCAGTTTTCCCAGTTGTTATCGACTCAGTACCCACAGACAACTTCCCCGAAACTGACGACATCCGACACACGTTAGCCGAGCAAAACCCGATTCCCAGCAACAAGATCCATTCCATTAGATGGCTCAGCAAACCAAACTTGACAGGGCAAAGTACCGGTTCCATTTTAGTAAATCTGTTAGATAAGGAACTGATGAACATGATGATTAGGGGTTCGGTCTATTTTGAGGGCTGTAGCTTGCGGGTTAGAATGTGCAAAAAACCACGTGTACAGTGTTTTCGGTGTCAGGAACCAGGTCACATAAGCTTGCAATGTAAAAATGATTTACTTTGTAAACACTGTGGAGCCAATCATGACTCGAGAACATGCCCCAAAAGAGATGAGCGCCCACACTGTGTTAGATGTGTCACTCACGACAAGTTGCTGAACCCCGAGACCCCAATCGACAAGATGAATGAGAAATACGCTCATTCTGCCTCAAGTGCAAATTGCCCTATCAGATCTAAAGGACTACCCTCATCATCAATTCACTCATGTTAAGAAAAAACCAAGATCAGGTTACAAGGAGCTGCCCTTCATCCTCCTCTCTTCCTTTCTCTTTCCACTCCGTTGATCAGTCTAAACAACCAAATTATACAGCACCAGAAACAATAATTACTGACATACCTGACTCTTTTTCAGAAAAGAACACCCTGAAAATCGCACAACTAAACTGTTTTAACAGACAAGTTGTGGTTGAGAACCTACTAGCTGACAATAATTTCGACATACTTATTCTACAGGAACCTTGGATAAACTCGCACACATTACGAATGTCAACGCATCCGACTTGGCACGAATTCATTGCTTATGACTACTCCGCACAATCATACCAGGAAAAGACCCGGTCTGGCATTTATGTCTCGAAGAGAATAGCATCATGGAATATCACGATGCTACCCAGCGGCTCACCTTACATAACGGCAATAGAAATCAAGGACGTCGGGAAAAACATACCAAAACTACGTATCGTATCAGTTTATAACCCCCCCGGAAGCAATGCAGGCTTACCAATTTTTGAAACCTGGCTTGGGAAATTCAACGAGCGTAAAACCCCGACTTTAGTAGGAATAGACGCGAATCTACATCACCCAAGCTGGAACCCAACAAACTACAAGCACACTCATTCAGCCGCAAAAGAACTCATACGTATGTGTGGACGTTCAGGTTTCAAACTTCAATCCCAGAAAAACATCCCAACCTTTTATCCACGGGCTAGAGGGAAACCAACTACAATAGACCTCACGTGGATCAACTTCGAACTTTCCAAACACACAGTCTTATGCACAACGTCAAGCACTAACTTCGGATCAGACCACCAACTGTTGATAACAGAAATCAACACAGAAGACGCTCACCACCAACAAACACATAATTCTGCGTGCTTGGGGAAGCTTGACAAAACAACATACTGTGATGAGATTGAAAACCGGCTGAGTGACTTTCCTACAATCCTAACAAATACTCAGGACGTTGACAATGCAGTAAAATTGATCACAGACTCGATTACCCAGGCATTCTATAAACAGGGTAAAACAGTCAAAACAAAGGAACATCGCCACAAATCGTGGTGGGACGAAGAAAAACTCCGACCGCTTATCAAGGAACGGAACCGGGCAAGACGATGGATGATACTCAGCGGGACATATGAAGCCGCCCAATGCTACTGGGAATGGAGCAATTATGTAAAGTACTCAATCTACGAACTGAAGAGATTGCATTGGAGAACCTTCCTGGCCAAGACACAGAGCGGACTAACTTTCAAAGCCTTCAAGTACACACAGACACAAGGACCAAACCTGATAGCACCACTATACCGTGAAGATAAATCCTTGGCGACGGACAAAGATGAACAAGCTAAGCTCCTCTTTACCGGGACGTCTGTAGTGAACAATGAATGTGACCTATCTGACATCACAGGAAACTCCCAAGACGATATGAACTTCGACCATCCTCGAGTGTCCGAACACAAAATAGCCGAGATAATCAGGAAACTCCCCTCAAAAAAGGCGAAAGGTGGAGATGATGTACCTAACGAACTGATAAAAATAGCTGAGTCCTGCTTAATACCAATCCTAACAAGACTTTTTGAGAATTGCCTGACACTAGGTTACTTCCCCACAGCGTGGAGAACGGCAACAACAGCTATCATCAGGAAACACGGTAAGGACGACTATTCAGAACCGGGAGCCTACCGACCTATAGCTTTATTGAGCTGTGTTGGAAAGGTGTTCGAAACCATGATCACCAGACGAGTCACTTACTGGGCCGAGAAGAATGATATATTAGCACAAGGGCATATGGGAGGCCGACGACAACATAGCACTGACGACGCTTTTGTCATCCTCACATCGTGGATCCACCACAAATGGAGGGAAGGAAAGGTGGTTTCTGGCTTATTTCTGGACGTAAAGTCGGCATACCCATCTGTTCAAAAGCGCAGGCTGACAGATTCACTTAAGAAGAAGAAATGTCCGAATTACTTAATAAGACAGGTAGAGGAATACCTGACCAACAGAACCACAGACCTACGGCTACAAGATTTCATATCCGAAAAATTCAACGTAGAGGATGGCTTACCCCAAGGCTCGCCTTTATCCGTAATACTATACATTATTTATAACTCATCACTGCTCATCAACCTGAGTGTCGACTTCAAATCGGACAAGATCTCAATAGGTTTCATAGACGACATAACTCACTTGGTTGCAAACAAAGACCTAGATCTCAACGTTCTGGATTTAGAGGAAGAAGGAGAAAACGCGCTAACATGGGGAAAACGACATGGAGCAATTTTTGATCAAAAAAAAGTGCAGCTAATGCATTTCACCCACAAGAAACACACTAACCCAATTGTTCTATTTGGAAAACAGGTATTACGACCACAACAGGAACTACGGTGGCTGGGACTATGGCTAGACCCCAAACTAAACCTCGGCCCACACATCCAAAGAATGTACCAGAGAGGAAAGACGACAATCGCACAAATCAGCAGAATCAATAAATGCTATTGGGGAGTCAGTCCTAAAGAAGCGAAAACACTGATCATGGTGATTCTGAAACCACGTATCCTATTTGGATGTATAGTGTGGTTCAACACTAGAACTGAAGGTAAAGTCACGAAAATATTCAATCTACTTCAAAACGCAGCAAACAGATTAATCCTAGGGGCCTTCAAAAGCTCTCCAATGGACTTCTTGACCCATGACGCTAACACGATTTCATTTAAAGATCTAGCTACAAGATACAACCACAACTTCATCTACAAACGCCTAACGACACCAAAATCTCACCCAACAAGACGCATATTGGATGTTGAAATATTCAACACACCGCGTAACCTGTTGAGCCCAATACACCGGACATTACGAAAAGCTGACATGTTTATATTAAATGACATAACTCTAGAGACGATACACCCATACCCCGAACCCCCTTGGATAGAACCGACATTGGAGGTGAAGAACAAGGGAGAAAAACGAGATGTAGTAAAAGAGAAAATACCACAACAGATACAAGAAGAGAAGTTAAACAAAGCCTATGTCGTATTCACCGACGGCTCCTTTATCGCTAACACTGGGGGAGGGGCTGCAGCAGCAACGGATGATAACACCTTGAGCCAGTCCTATGGCCCGATAGAAGGGATATCAAACTATGAAATGGAGACTATGGCGCTGATACTCGGTCTGTTGAAATTTAGCACAACGATTGCAGAAGATCCAACAAAATACAAGTCCCTGGCAATCTTTAGTGATAGCCAAGCGGCTTTGGACCTGATGGCAAACCCTATTCAACCCAAATCGTTACAATATTTGGCCAAGATGCTACGCCAATCACGAAGGACAATCCCAACAAACAAGAAGATATCCTTGTATTGGACGCCGGGCCATGAAGGTATCGAACTCAACGAGAAAGCCGATACAGCCGCCAAGGAAGCAGCCGAAACGAAACATGAACTGGTATCATTACCAGTCAGTCTAGGAGGTCTACTCAGGCACACGAAAGAAAAATTCAAAAGGGGAGATATGTCCATAAAACTTTTCAAAACAAAAGGCAAATACATAGCTGATGCACTACAAAACTTAGAGAAGGGACAGGCGGCCACAATCTTTCAACTACGATGTGGACACTGCCCACTCCGAAAATTCCTGCACCAAATAGGTGTTGAAGAAGATGGAAAATGTGAAACCTGCAGAGTAACGGAATCACCAAATCATTTCCTCATCTTCTGTAGAAGATACACCAAACAAAGACAAGTCTTTAGACAGAAAATCAAAGAAGAAAAAATCAAAGTCAACATAAACTCTGCTCTGAATCTACTAGACACGCCAGCGGCCTTTCCCTACCTAGCTCAGTACATTGAGGACACAAAAAGATTCCATCATTTTCGAACATACTTAGATAAATGATTACAATCTCACCTATTTCACTTATGCCAACTTCCTCTCCTCTTTATGTCTCTTTTCCTTCTAAATTTCTATTCCTATTGCTATCATTGTATTAAAACTTGTTACACAATGGTCTGCGGTGAAGGCTCAGTAGTCCGGCTCATAGTAGAAAACACAAAAAAGAGTTGTACGATTGTTACAGTAGTTACATACATTGTTAGA
>KZ123087.1:976-11468 GCA_002157025.1 Melampsora abietis-canadensis | reverse complement strand
AATTAAGCCTGATAGCTTGGTGCCTTTCCGGTCACACTCAGTCCAACAGGCAAGGAATGTTCAAAATAGATAGGGCAAAAGAATTTTTAACTTTGCTCATACCTTCATGCTTCGGCGACAAACTATGGACCTGGGTTTATAACTAAGCTGACCATAAAACTGGCTTCTTTGCAGAATAATCAATTACAACTTCCCTTTTATCCACTTCAATCCTATCATCCAACCCTTCGTAAGATTGTCTTATCATTTCCTGACGATTAGCCTCAACCAGCTAACACATACACTCGCCATCATCATTTTACTTTGTCTATCGACGCAACCGGTCGAAAAGATGTTCAACTTCCCCAGCACCAGCAAGCCAAAAAGGTATTCCGGCTTCTTGGCTGATGCCCGGTTCAGCCGAACCCAACTTCCTGATGAGACACTAGCAAGCACTGCCACAACTTCACCGGTCAGTAGATGTTCTGCAAACTCTTTCCACTGTCCATATATTCCATCTTACCTATTTCGATTAGCTGTAATTTTATATCTGTCCATATCCTTTTTGACACATCTGTTTTGTTTGTTTCACCATCTTTACCCACGCATTCGCGCAACACACTCTTTATTTCAAATTGTATCAAATACTTGCATCGACATTTTGATTTCATAAAACCGAACCCCCTTTCAAATTCTCGAATCTTTCCCATATACATATCCTTTCTTTCCTTTTCCTTTGCTGTAGTCACCCCCTCGTCTCCCTCTGCCCAAAGGGCTCACACTGCTAAGCGCAGACCCGAACAGCTTTGCAGCAAGCGTGTCCAGAAGTTGCGACTTCCTCGAGCAAGTCGAGAGTCCCATGATGGCGATAATACCAAAACCGCGCCGTTCTTCGCGAAACGTTAGTAATCATCTTTTCCATTTGTGTCTGAGCCTCATGGCACATTCCCCATTCTATCTTTTAATTGACCCACACTATGACATCCTCATTCCCTCTCCAACACCTAGGTTTCCACTGCTAGTTCCCTCGCGCGAAGCCCCGCCATCCACCATGCCTATACTTCCTCCTCCTCCTCAAACGCATCATCATCTTCGTCATCATCAGCATTTTCCTTTTCATCCCAAAGCTCGCAAATCTCGGCAACCTCATCCTGGGGCAGTTCCTCAACAAGGAAGAGCGTGCGACAAGAGCGACGAAAGGGAGCCCATTTTACTAAAATCGTGATCACACGTGAGGACCGAGTGGAGGACTGCTTCTTGTATGCAGCGAGACGACCTCCCTCGACTTCCTTTGAGGACTTTTCCAAGTTGACGTCGGAAAAAGGACCCGAGTCACCACGAAAATTGTCAAAGGTCCACATGACGCGGAACAACGTACCGCAGGTGGTCTCACTGGATCATACACGGCACGTTAGTCATTGTGCCAGTATTTGCGAAGGCAAAGTGCTCCTATCTCCCGCCATCACGGTCTTTTCAAATGAATACGACGAAGATGATGAAGAAGTCTTAGAGGATGACGAGAGCTACTATGGCTACCCGCGCCCATCCTCATCTTTGTCCACTCGAAGTGATCCGTTTGAGTACTCCGCGTACCTGTCGCAGCCAGCGTCTCGAAGTCCCGGGCGTTCTCTCTCTAGGGCTTCGTCGGTCACCATTCGACCAACAAAAAGGGATTCTATCAAGACTGAGCTCAGCTCTCCTTCACTTCCACCTTTTACAGCTACTGCGTCGATCCCAACTCCTCGGATTGGACCACCGGAGAGTGTTTACGAGGCTCTTCGCGCCCTCAAATCAATTCAGTCCAGAGAATCTTTCCTGTTCAATATGGACTCCGAAGACGTCGATGATGAAACCCCATCAGACCTTTACTGGACGCCAAACGATGCTTCTCAAGTCGGTATTGCGCTTTGATGTAGTGACCACAACCATGACGACTCCACCTATCACTCGAATCTCGTAAACAATCCACTATATCCATAAATCTCACTCATCTCGCACCTACAATCCATCCTCTCCCCTTAGGATAGTTTTTCTTACATCATCTCAAGCTTACTCATAGTGCAATTAGGGTTTTGATTGGTTTATCTTATCTTTCAGGCAGTCAAGCCTATCGTTGTTATATCATCATTGTAAGTTATTGTTATCATATTATCATCAATCAGATCCCTTATAGTATTTCAACATTCTACCTAGCTTATCCAAGTCAAGTTTAAATACTTTCACTTGATTTGCATCTTCTTCACATTTTCTCCTCACATCAATCAAGATGTTCTATCTATCATCATCTATTTATTAACTTATTGTATTGGATCAGTCGATCTTCGATTACACACGTCTTGCCTTTGTTTTCAATTCAAGTCAATTCCATGTAACAGTCCCTTGAATCCCTTACTCGCCCATTTTGCTTTATACATCATCATCCCATCCAAGTGAATGTCACTTTGGTCTAAATGGAGCCTTTTGTTATCGAAACAGTCGAACGATGCCATTGCTACTGAGAAAGATCTGCGTTCTCTGGGCTGTCAGATCCTTCGATTTTTGAATGTGTCTTCGACGCGTATTGCACCGGCTTTATTATCTTACATCGTAACTATTGTACGAGTGCGTTTTCTTTCTCTTCTATAACGGACTGCCAGATCAAAGGAGTGCTTTGTCTCACAAGACGGGAACATCAAGATGCAAATTCAATTGTAGAAAACACACCCGTGGGTTCCAATTGCAAAAATCCTAAGATACTACTGTGCATACATCGAAATTATGTCTATACATTACAAATTTTCAGAAAAGACTTCGAAAAACCTCCACTTGAGAAGTACACATTCACTAAGTATTGGAAGGCAGGGAAGCCAAAGTGCATAAAGTGTTGATGAATTTTTGTTAAACCTGAACTACCTGGAAACCTTGTTTTCAAGAATTTTCAAGCACAGAAATATCTGCTCAGGTGCTTACACTTTTGCGTGTCCTTCATAAAATGAGCCAAGTATGTATGAAAAAGCTTTGGGTGCGTGTAGTAAGATGGTAACTGAGGTAGTCTTAGCTTTTTTTTTCGGAAAACTTGTGTTTGTTCATTGTATGTGCGGTAGTGAATCAAATAACGAAGTGTGGATTTGGTTTGAATATTTACAAGCATGAAGTCGTGCACAATCTGGAATGTACTTACGATTTTGTCGAAGTGAAGTTGATCATCCAGATTGAAGAAGAAATACATATGTGTATAGAGAGAGAGAGAGAGAGAGAGAGAGAGAGAGAGATGCTTATAAGGAGTGATGAACATGTGATCAGAAAGTGGTTTGAGTGTTATTTAAATTTTGAATTTGGTTTGCAAAAAATCAAAAACATAACTCAACCCAACCCAACCCAACCTTTGCAGAACAATCACTTCAAAACTAGAATTAATCAAAACTGATAAAGTAAGTTATCATTCTTGACTTTTCTATCATTCATCAAACAATTCAGATTTCTAACTAACCATTGGTTTCATTTGATGTGTTAAATTCTCATTCAGATTCAAATTCAATTTGACTTTTCTTTCTATCCAATCAATTCCAAGAAATCATGGTCACTCTAACAAACGGAAAACGATCAAAAACCCAGAAAACCATACCCGAGAAGTCCAAAGATCTAGTCAAAGAAGCCGAAGCATCAGACACATCATCATCAAGCCAAGATTCAGACAAAGAAAACGAAACTGAAGAACCACAACCCCAAGAATCATTTGCAGATCGACTAAAGATCCTAAAAATCAATGAAACACCTCAACAATCAACCAATCCAACCCAACTAAGAATCCCAGTAAATTCCTTGGCCCAAACATTAATCCAAGCCTTAAATTCATCAGATCATCAATTATTAGAAACCTGTTTAATCCAATCTAATAAACAATTAATAGCCAATACCATCCAACGAATCCCTACTGCTCTTGTACATAACCTAATCGAACATCTGATTCTCGGGTTGAATAAGAAAAGAGGTGGTGCAGGTGAAGGTTCAACGGTTTCGAGTGTGCGTAGAACCCGTACGTTGATCGAATGGGTTCGACAACTCTTATTGGTCCATATGTCCTACCTTATCACAGTCAGTGCTTCTCTCTACTCATCTTCGTCTCAATGACCTTCTTATGAACATTGTTTTCATTCTCTGTAGATCCCAGCCCTAGTTTCAAAACTCACACTCCTTCATAGCTCGCTTCAAAAACGTTTGAACTTACACTCCAGACTACTGTCTCTCAACGGACGTCTCGATCTGATCTTGAACCAAATCCAACGAAACAAATCTGGCGATCCTCACCTCGAACTTAATAATGAAGCTTTCAATAATATCCGAATTTCTAAACCTAATCAGATCAAAGCCAAACAAAAAGCAGTCAAACCTCCAGTCAAGTATGTAGAGGGTGAGAGTACTGATGAGGAAGATGATGAGGAAGCTATGGAAACTAAGAAATCTCTGGATGGCTCGGATGGCTCGGATGATGATTCTGATGATGATGGTAGTATAGAAGACGTAGTGCTCGGTAGCGAATCGGGTTCAGATGATGAGGATGGTAGCAGTGACGAAGACGATCTTCCTCAACGTAAAGGTCGTGGAAAAGTATCAGTTTCAGAGGGTTTATTCGATTTAGAAGCAGAGCTGAGTGGAAGTGAGGAGGATGAGGATGATGAGGATGAGGATGAGGATGATGATCAAGATGAAGAGGATGAAGAGATGGCAGACTTTATTGATGATGGATCGGGTGATGAAAGTGATGAAAGTGATTGATTTATAAAGTTATCTTTCTCTTTTCTATCAGTAAAATTCCTTGGATGGATTCGTTATATATCAATGCAAACAGTTCTTGAGGATGAGATCACGAAAAATTAGATTGGGTCTATCGGTTGACTTTTAAAGCGATATACCATTGCTGCTTCATACCAGAAAACCTACGTATACCGTGGTTTGCTTGGCCATCACCACATCTTCTCAGTTTGTTCGCGTCTCATTCACATTAGATTTCTATTTGTTTTGTGTATATGCTTTATGTCCTGTTCCATTATGTGACCTCTAGAACCCCATCGTCACTAATCTCTTTTCCTCATCTACATTACTCACGAGATCATTTCTCGTCGCTCCAAGAGTGTCCAAAATGAATGAACAAGAATGATGATATCGACAGTCTTTGAAGGGTGTGCCTAGTTCCTGGAACTTCAAACTTGAAAAGAAACACAGGTGAACTTGAAAGGCTTCATTAAGCATGCATGATTCTAGCCCTCAGATTTCCAAAAAAAATCTTTGAAAATCATATATCGAAGAAAAAAACCATCACAACTCAATTTCTCACCTCACCAATCAATCCATCTCTAAAAAAGAAATCAATCTTCAATTTTCTTCCACACACACACTAGCACACATGACAAAAAGACCAAGCAAAAAGAAACAAAATAAGATATAAAAATACTTTCAAATAACAAAACTTGAAAAAAAACTATACTTGAATCTGAACAAAATCATTTTTTCCCACACTATATATCTTAATCTTTTCTACCTATGTATATATGTAATACAAAAAATCCCCATTCATCATTACAAATTCACATATCCTTCCATCCAAAAACAATTCAACTTATATATAAACTCAATCTTAAATTCCCACATCACAAACCCACCAAGAAAGAAGCCCCTCCCTTTCCCTTGTTCTACCCATAAATTCCCATTTCCCATTTGATTTTGTTTTGTTTTGATTTTTTTTTTCAAAACTTTCTCAATTCAATAAATCCACAAAATTACTAGGCAATACATTCCCACCCCCATTCTTTCTTCTTCTACTCTCATCCAATAACTCGCCTTGCCACCATCCATCCGGATCAGTTTGAGTGATCGCAATGATATCATTACTTTGAAACGAAAACTCTTCTGGCATCGTTGCATTATAATCATATAATGCTCTAACTATAAAGAAATAAAAAATAAAAAAAACCAATTAATTGAACCATTCATTGGATTTAGAGGTCTCTTTTTTTAAGATGTGATACCGAGAAATCAAAGTGGAGATTGTTACTTACCATAAAATAAGATCGGTTGTCCTGTTTCAGTATAATTACCAGTTGGTGATGGGTTTTGATTAGGTGCTGCAGGACTTGGAGTAGGAGGTGCTGGATGATGTGATACCGGTGCTGGATTCGATGGTGGAGGATGATAGTATTGTGATGGTGGAAGTTGTTGTGGTTGTTGTTGTTGAACACCACCTCCATACATACTCGAGGTCCTTTGAACTCCATTTGTGGAATTTGGAGGTGGATGTTGCTGTTGTTGTTGTTGTTGCTGTTGGGGCTGACCAGGTGGTTGATAATACTGGTGTTGGGGTGGGAAAGATTGTGATGGGGGTAAAGCGTAATGTGTTGGTGGTGCAACTGAAGGTGGGGGTGGGGCCTGATAGGTTTGTGTAGGAGGTGGTTGGCTTGCAGGCGGTGGTGCATATCCATAATGATGAGTCGTAGGGCGGGAGCTATAACTACTTGGTGGACCTTGTTGATGTTGTGATATTTGATGTTGTTGTGGAGCCATCGATTGTTGACGCTGTGGAGAGGGTGGTGGAGGTTGATTGGAAGGTGGTGGCTGTTGTTGTGGTTGTGGCTGTCGGAATGGTCCTTGATTTGATCCGACATAAGAAGTTGGGGAATTACTCATCATCGTATTATTCGGCTGGCTTTGAGATGGACGATGATTGATTTGTTGTCCAAGTTTGGCACCTCGTGACGATGATGGACCAGGAGACGCGTTCCGGTCCATGATCCCACCTCGAGCATCAAGAGAGATTCCCAAGGGTGGGTTCCTCGACGAACCCGCATAGCTCAGGGGCATTGTTTGCTGGCCAGTCATGTGTGGATGCTGTTGTTGTTGATGTGGCGGTGGCTGAGATTGTGGGTGTGAGGATTGTTGATAAGACATCCTTGAACTAGGTCGCGCGGATGGAGCAGGAGATGGTGCTCTCGGATCGTACGGATTATGAGGCCCAGGACTAGTTGAACGTGCGTTATGAGTTCGAGGATCATATGGAGGTTTCATCATCGCAGTTGAGGGGGCAGGTGAGCTAGCTCGCTTGTACTGTTGAGCATTGGAATTTGGTACGTCCATCGTTGAGCTTCGTCTGGTTGCCTTGGGCGGAGCTGGACTTGTGGCACCACGTCTAATTGAGCCAATCGAAGGGGTCGTTCTCAACTTTTCCAATGCTGCCACAAGAGGATCAACACTCCCGTTTTCGGCTGGTACTGAGGGAGGGTGAATAGATCCCGGAGTCGCACTTCGTGAAGGCGGTCTATGAGAAGGTGGCGGTAAATTGTTGGGCACAGCGGAGTTGGAACCAGGAGGAGCAGGTCTTGAGCTGGAGCGTGGTTCAGGTGGTGCATATCGATTAGCTGGCTTTGCTGATGCCGGCGGAGGTGGTGGTTGATCTCCATAAGCTGAGCCAGACTCTTGATTATATTGTTGAGACTGGTAAGAACCTGAAGCGGAAGGTGGTCGGTTGGTCGGAGCACTCGCGGTGTGACGATGATTCCCATTAGGAGCATTATTACCGCCACCCAGAACCTGTGCCATTGCTTCGGCTGGAGAAGCAGCCCTAGAGATTGAAGCACCCATCGTTGATCGAGTCATTGAAGGTTTGGGAGTTAAACCTGCTGCTGAATCACCAGTGAAAGCGTTGGCTGCCACGGCATCAGCTATCGCCCCACCTCTCTTTGCGGCAGCCTTGGATGAAGCGCGAGCTGATGAAGGCGAGATAGTGTCTGTGGGCGAGGCGGGTCCTGAGCGAATTGCATGAGCGAGATCTTGAATACTCGTAGTGGATGGAACCAAACGTGGATTGCGAGTTGAAGAACGGATGAAATTAGCTGTAGAGGAAGGCGGTCGACCGTAAGGCGTTTGTTCGCCTCGCGCGTAGTTCACATAATCTGGTGCAACTATTGAAGATCGAAAAGTCAGAACGGATTGTTGATGCAAAGGACATTGATCACCTGGTCAAGAGATTAGATATATATTAAAAATGACAAACTATAGATATCACTCCCGGTTCTAGTTTGTCGTGCAAATTCAGCCACATCATGAGCTGTTTCACAACGCTCCAAAGCTTTCCTGATATTTTCGCATTGCTGAAAAAAAGGTCCAACTTTAACACGGCTGAAATTTTGGAAATCATTCGGTTCTGATCCTACACACCTCATCGTCGACTACACAGATTGTAGATACGCCATTGGCGTAATCCCAGAACGAAGTTCGAACAAAATCTATACGATCTTCTTCTAAATCTTGTGACAGCTATGAAAGATATTTTTCAAGAACAAAATAGATGGAAGACCAGGATCTAAATCAGTGGCTGAGACATGGATTATGCAATCGTTAAACTCGATCACCTACATCGCAATAAGCTTTCCACTGCAAGTTCCATTCAGCTGTGGTCTCTTTCAGATTCTTAACGTGCGCCTTGTAGTCCCGTTCTGAAGATCGGAATCAAATCATCAGACAGGAAAATGAGAAATCTGATTGGAGCCAAGATTAATGAATGATCTGAAGATGAACAGACCATTCACTTGAACGTTTTGTTGAGCTTTATCTAACTTGGCTGAGACCTTATCGTAGTCGCGACCTTGAACAAGGTGAGTTTGAGCAGATAATCCGTTCACTGCAATCGCGTCGGCTTCATATTTCCTCCTAGACTTTATAATGATCGAATGAGAATAAGTCGAATGATACGATGATACAGAGCTTGTTGTGAATGCGTTGTTGAGAGCTAGAAAGATACCTTTTCGGTCACTTCCATTAATTCAATCTTCTTCTTGTGTAAACGATCGATCAATCCTTGAGGCTATGTATCAAGGAGACAGCCAGAGTTTAGATTGGAGGGATTATCAATAAGAAGTTGATTGATACTAACGTTTTTCCTTAGACCATCTCTTCTGACCACAAAATCTGCCACTTTCCTTTCTAATGCAGTACGAACGGTACCAGCCAATTCAGCATGAGAATGAGCACTTTGTCTTGTAGTCTCTCTAACGATCTCTAAAGCCTTTTTGATTCCTCCAACTTCAGTTTCACAATCGGAATCGAGTAAAGGTGATTTTGTAAGCTTAGCCAATCGTTTTGCATAATCATCTTCAATGGAAGCTCTTTCTTTATACCACAATCTTAAATCTTCTAACATCTTTGAAGATTGACGAGTCTTAGTTTGTAATGCATCATAACCTAAATCACCCCAAAATGAATTACAGAATGCTAATGGATCTGGTTGAGGTTGATTTGATGATGAATTTGATTGATGAGTTGATGATCGACGTGAAGTAGAACGTGAATGAGATTGAGATTGAGAGCTTTGTCTATCGGTGTTTCGAGAAGTAGGACGAGACATTGATATCTGATGACTATTAGTGTTGTTGATGTGATTTGATTTGATGGTAAAGTGATGGTTAATGGTATTGATTGATGGTAGTTTGGTTTAGTAGAAATTAGAAATTAGAAATTAGAAATTAGAAAGTAGAAATTAGTAGATTGGGGAGCAAACACAACACACACACACACACACAACTCATCAGTCACGTGACTCAAAACAAAAATAGAAACACGTCAAAGTCGCGTCTCGTAACACATCAACAACAACAAAAACAACAAAAACATTTCTTTATTATATCTCAGATCTTCCCTGGTCAGCGCCTCAGGATTTGGGCTTTCAAGCCAGTCAGAAGCGACTATAAAACCGCTCAGCTCTTCCTTGTGAGGTCGCATCGTTCAAGGTTTTAAACAGGTCAACAACCGTCTCAAAACGAAGAAAGCTACCCGGTTTGTGTCCAGGGGGGCGTATTGAAAACGTTGGTCGCCTGCAAAAAAAGGTTGGTCAACCGTATCTAGCCTCGGTTGACCAACCGTAACGAGAACCTCGTGGTGTAGATGGTATCTCAACAATAACACGCATATAACTCCAATTTTATTGAACAAGCATTGCCACTATTTAGAAAGGTGCTGAACAAAGACGGTTAGGTAAGAGAAATGAAAACTAAAGGAAATGATTGGGTCACATTGCCTCATATTTGAGCCGTACATAAAGACAAATGAAACAGTATATCAAAGAACACATCATGAGAGTCGAATGCTTTACAATGCTTCCTTGAGAACTTTGGCCGCTAGAGCTGAATTGCAGGCCTCAGGTGTGTCACCCTGTCCTTGTGGAGATCCGACTTTGAGAATGAACGTTGCGAACATATCGTGAGGTTCAAATTTAAAGTTTGGATCAAGCACCTATAAAGAAAATATGGTGTTGAAAGATCAGTTCAGTGTTGAATTTCATCGAATCAAGCAGGGCATCTCAACTGACCACATCAGGCGGTAAAACATAATTTTCACACTTGTGATAGTTATAATCTGGGTTAAAGTAGCTGAAATACGTGTCATAGGCTTTATTCATTTGTTGTAGAGTCAAGGGAGGCGGCTGAGGGTGACCTGACTTGCTGTAAGGTAGAAATTGGTTTTCGGGAATCGTTAGAAAAATTTGGAT
>KZ123082.1:0-11652 GCA_002157025.1 Melampsora abietis-canadensis | reverse complement strand
ATCTTGGGCTATATGATAATCAAGACTTGTGTCCCCCTGATAGCCACTGAATTCAAGTTTCAACTAATAAGGTGGAAGGATCCTTTTTGAGCTCCAATTTGTATGCTACAGTCTGATGGTACTGGGTCAAGTACTCCTCAGGACTTAGGAGCCAACAAAGACAATGTGATATCAGACTATTTTCAAACCATGCCAATCAATCAATGACCTTAACCTCAAACAAGAAATACCAAGACAAAAAGAAAGCCAAACCTTTGCCTTGTGAGTTGTATAGACTAAACTTTCTCTCAAGGTGAAGTAGTTGGAAAAGGATGTACAAATCCAAAATGGAATTGTTTTTCTTCTTGAAAAAAAAAATAAAACCCCTTAATTCTCTTGAACAAAATAAGAAAAAACCAAGTAAAAGTAGAAATCATGAAAAGAAAAGAAAAAGAAATCGGAGCAGATCACCAAAGAAAGAAAAAAGAAGAAACAAAAACCAAAAACCGTTGTACCAAACTGGAATCTCTGTGTGTATATAGTTCAAACCAAAGATGTCCCCTCTCAAAAATCGGCCTCAAGGTCATAAGTCAAACAAAGATCAAAAAATGTTTCGTGCCCAAAGCGAGTGATGCTCAGAAATGCCTGTAGGTACAATTGATCATATCCTTTTCTTTCTCTTTTGACTTTGATCTCTTTACCTATCCATCCAGTAAGACATTAAAATGATTATATAAAACAAGTTTAAGATTTATATTCCCCCTCATGACCATACACCCACAGATGTTCTCTCCAAACTCTTGCTCACAAGATCTCTTCATCTTCATCTTTGATTTCACTGGGTTTCAAAATACCAGGGACAGCTGCTTGTTCTTGAGCCTTGGCAGCCGCTAATGCTTCCTTGTCATCTTGGAAAAGATCATGATGTTGTCCGTCGCTGGTACCCGAGTGTTCACGTAAAGAGATCAAAAAGTCCCGTAGGTTCCCTTTGAACCTGGCGACATCTCCATATGATTCTGAGCAACCGGTGATGAATTGCTGAATAATGAGCCTGTATGGATTTAAGATTGAAAATTCAAATGTTAAGATCGCGATACTCGCAGCAAGGTAAGAGCAAATCAAGACTCAACGGTTGCACATGGGGGAAAGCAGCGCTCAGTAGATTCAAAGTGTACTCTTTCAGGAACCTCGAGTTATCCATACTGGGATCATGCTCAGCAGGAATAAAGAGTGGACCAGCGATCGCATTGGTTTCAACCAGAGCCCACATTCTGGAGAGGACCTGAGACTGTCCCTTGAAGCCTAAGAAAAAGGATTCGTAAGTACCCGATCCTCTTGAGATGACGATAGTAACAGGCTCTTCGCGCTTACCACTCTTGTGATCGGCATCTGTAAGAACAAAGAAGATATCACGAAGAATACCAATGTAGTATTGTTGAAAGAATGCAGCGGCAGTCTGAGGATCCGTCTGCTGGGATACATTGGCAAACAGTTCCAACAATATGCTAAAGTTCGACGCACAAGAAAATTGAGTTGTCGCTCATAGACTTCATACTGAAGGACGAAGCGAAATCACTCACGCAAGACCAACATCGGCAATATCACGAGTGATATGTTTGATAGCCCAAATGACACTATCCATCATCAATTTAAATCTTGCAGGCTCCAACGCCAACAAAGCTATGATAGGCCAAATCGCATCCGTCACTCGGCTTCAAAATTGTCTAAGCAAAAAAAGTCCAAGACTTACCACTGAAGCATCCGGCATTGATAGCTCGCAATAGTTTGAAAAATCCAACACGATGTTCTGGGAATTCCGAAAAGTCTTGGTTGATCATGGTAAGCGTAGGTTCAAAGACCAGTTCGAGAATTGCCGCAACCTTTCCTGTCAGTAGAGGCTGTGAGAGACCAGGAGATGATGAGTCTACTGAAGATAAGTCCAATTATAACGACAGGGAAGATTGACTGACCCCTAACCGGGTGACGATCGTGGAAACCACATTTAATACTTCGGCATCTCTTGCGGCCGGGATGTTGCGGTTGTAATCTCCCAAGACTGCCTCCAGGAGAGGAGGGAGAAGTGTGTCATTCAAGCCGTTGAGATCTTCGGCGCGACGGATATGGGTATCGACTAATTTCAGGATCTCCTTTTTTATTGTCCTGAGACCACGAACTTTGGGAGTTTTCGTCGCAATGATTCCCTCAATGGCTACTGTCTCGCTGATAATTCCGGATACCGCTTTATAGAGGCCGAGCATGTCCATGTAGATACGAACAATTTGAGGTTGGAAAAAAGGACCGATCGAGACACAAGCCGAGACATTGCATTTCAGGATGTTAGAAAGCAGCTTGATATTTTCTGGGTTTGCCAACACATCCACACTGGCAGCGGATTGTTGCATCAAGCGATCCCACTACAAGCCCAAGCAAGTCAAAAAGTCAGAGTTGATGTTCACAGCAACGAGTATAGACAAAGGCTTACCGCTGTGTTGGGCGTTCGCATAAGTCCTGCAATCAAGCGCTCTTGGACTGGTCGATTTGGTTGGGCGGCAATCATATGGCCGACGGCTTCGTAGAAAGTATGAGTCTAGGCGAGGTGATGCGGTTTTAGCAAGCGTTGAATATGGATTAGTAGAGCAACTGACCTGTTGAGAGGACAGATCCTCAGTGATCTTGTCTAGATTCCGGATGATCTCATCCACAAACGGTTCCGTTTCGCCAGCCTGTTGTTGGATAAAATGTCTTCGGCACTTTTGAGCGATCTTTATGAACGTATCGCAGGCCATATCCTGTACACCTGATAATTCAAATTAGGTAAAGTGATCGAGTCAATCGGTGTCATTGATTTCAAGAACCAACTTCGAAAGACTGACCTTCATGGGTTTCATGCATGAACTCAAACAGTTTGTTCACAACTGTTTTGAGGAACTTCCAATGTGCTTTCAAAAATCGAGGATATTGGCCAACGATGTACATGATATCAGAGGCCACAATAGCTTTGTTATCCTTTCCTCGCTTGAGTTCCGTTAAGCCAAGTAAATCCTTGATAACAGTGACCAAGAATCGCTTTTCGGATTCTTCATCTGTACGATTGCAAAAGTAAAGCGAACGAGCATTGATGTTCAGCTTGACAATACTTGCACATAGCGCATCCAATCATCAAGAAGACTTACTCATCGCCCCTGATATAGATCCGATGGCCCAGCACAATGTGTTACAATTGTTCCATGACCATTCCGAGCCATCAACTTGGCGAGCTAGCTTAGTCAACATGATGTCTTCGGTATCCGGTACCTGTGGTCAAAACAAAAATTAATGAGACGGCCAACAAGCCAAGGACAGAAGATAAAGAAAACTCACATCTAAATGAGTCAAGTAGACTAATACCTCTCGCATGGCCTTGTATAGCACAATCGTGTCTGTCTCTTTCAAAAACTCACGAACTACTTCACCTTCATCGTTCTCCACAACCAAAACCTACAAATCGTCGAATTACATAGTTTAGCCATATCAGATAATCAAGAATGTGGCTTTAGGGGCCAGAATTACAAAGTGCGGATAGACATACTTCTTCAGGTTTCACCATCTTCTCGATGAAAACTAGCCTCAAATTACTGCAAACGTCACGATATAGCAATTTTCTTCCTTGCATCTCACCACCTCCGAAATGTGAGCCATTGCCACCGCCGCTTCCACCTAAGTTTAGGCCAATACCCATCAAGGGACCCATGTCGGTCGGAATCGATTGCTGTTCATCATACAGCTCCTTTACTAATTTCGACCAGTACTCCAAGCAGACTTTGAATAATTCACGATCGTCAACTTGCGAGATCTTGACCAGATACATATGAACGTTGACCCTAAAAGAGTTGATGACATAAAGAACGCGAGTGAGCTGGGAGTCCCGATTTACGAAGGAATCATCTATGTAGCTCACATCAGGTCATGTTGTGGAGCAACCTCTAGCAATTTGGCATTCTTGAACAGGAAACTACACAAGAAAACAGCCAATGCCATGACAAATTCTTGCTCGTATTGTGGCTGGTTATCCCACATTGCCTTTAGATCTGTGGCGGGTGGTAAGATTCGATTGACAGATGACATCACCATTGTCAAGAGTAAAACAAATTTTGCATCGTACTCTGGACCGGCGTCACGTATACAGCCAATCTCAGCGAGACATCTAAGAGTGATGTTACGGTATTGTCGCTCTTCAAGATACTGGTGAAGTGAATCAGCGTGCCAGACATGGCGCATACATAGAGAAACGCTTGAAGTCAGTAATCACATATGATGATGTATGATTTTTGTGCATTGAACAAGCTTACCTTATTGATCAGGTGATCGATTAGGCTGGTTTCAAAGATGTATCCTAAAGGAATCCAATTGAGGAATCTCAATAGAGTATGAAGAGTGGCGCTGATCAAGCTAGGTTTCGTAGCCTTTTCCAAAATTTCACTAAAAAGCAAAGCGAGCCGATGACTTCAACTTCAGTTCGATGATGAAAACACAGGCAAGGCAGACTACGGACTTGCAAAGCTGGAATACATCCGCAAATTCATTACAGAGTTGATTTTTCATGGCTTTTGTCTTGGCTTGAGTCATTTGCTCGGCGCTAAAATCGAAGATCTCTTCGGACAACAACTTCAAGATCACCATGTTGTTCTCGCACAGGGAAAGTGAAGTGCGGGACGAGGCGATGATTTCGGGTATGAAGCCTGGCCAATTATGCGGCCACTCTTGCTTGAGAATCTAGACGCAGGCAAAGTCGAGAGAACTCAGAGAATCGCACGATTGATAGCATCTTGAGATGAAAGGGGAAATAGCATACCTGGACCAAGATTAGATTCATTTTGTTGATAAAGCCTTTGTCCTTGCGCATAAGGGCATCATCGCGCGTCATTTTCACAATATATCCTACGATAAAGTTCTGGTTTTGAG
Organism: Melampsora abietis-canadensis; assembly: GCA_002157025.1. NCBI lineage: Eukaryota > Fungi > Basidiomycota > Pucciniomycetes > Pucciniales > Melampsoraceae > Melampsora > Melampsora abietis-canadensis. The sequence goes on along the minus strand of KZ123082.1, from coordinate 6,732 downwards.
AATGAGAATTGTGAGTCTGGCGTCCTCAGATGTCAGGGAAAGACCATCGAAATCTGCCTACTTTGATACCGGATCGCTGAGGTTCTGGTAAAGCCTTCCATCTCGTGGTAATCAACTGAGTTAGCAATACATCAGCCTCTTGGATAGGATACAGGGAGCCCCTTTAAGACAGACACCAGATGAGAAAGCGTACTTTGTCCATGATTTGTAAAGCAATATACTATGACATTACAAAGATATACATTAATTCAAGTTAGTAGATGATCCGACATACAAGTTGTAGGCCTTGTATAGCAGCATTTGATCGTATCGTTGACACTAGCGCTCTTCTTGTAGAGAGTTTCGAGATTGGTGATGGGGAACTGACCTTAGCTTGCTGTGAATTACTTGATTCCAAGATGATGGGGACTTTTTGCCAGGCATCAGGTTGTTCTTGAAACTGCGTGAGGATCGTCATGGCTTCTTTTTGTTGGGGTCCTTGCGTGTTAAAAGCAGCTTCGACGACTTGGTCGATCAAGCCAGGGTCCGCGGCTGGGTTCAAGAGTTCTTCCATCTCGTTCAAGATATAGCTAGACACAGAATGGACAGCAAAAGTGTCGTGCAAAAGAAGAGCCTTTATAGCGTGTTTGAGAACGCTTCAGTCGGAAGAAATGGGGATCACGTTTGAATGGGATATGGAATACGTCAACAATCGTCTTGGATATAGGAACAAAGGGAATCCAAATCTCCGGGTCGGCTTACTTGGACGTGTAACGATATTAAGAAGAGATGCAAGCCTGATTCCACAAGATGAACAATGTGAAAGGCTTATATCGAGTTCCGAAGCTCGTAGTTGATAGGAAAGACTGAAGTCCTCGGATGGTTTTGAGAAAGCGGATGAAAGGAGACTTGCTCGAGGGAAGTGATGAGAATTGAATGATCCTTCTTTTATGATTATTCAGCACAGTCCCTTCAGGATGCTGATAACTGTGAGAATGGAGGCAAAGTAAGAGATAAGAAAGACCAGAGTTTGATGATGATGAAGATGAAACTGATAAAGTTCTTGTTCTTGATCGTGTCCGTTGTTCTTTGGTGAACTGTCACTCTCTTCAAGAACAAGAACAGAAGAACGATCGAAGCTGTTCACATGTAACATACATATTTACATACAAAAATAACTTATGTATGTAAACACCATAACATAAAGATTCATACATAGCCACTTAACATGGCTGTTCTTGATCAAGAACCTCGAACAGACTTCCAAACAGCCTGATCCTGCCTGATCAAATTCCTTGTGTGCACTCAATATTCCTTCTTGTACCAAAAATTGATTTCCAATGACATACCATACCTTGGCCTGGTCAGTCTTTTGCTTTGCACAAACATACAATCATGCAAAACTCCCATCATCAATCACTAGAACCAAAGGAATTGTTGGTACTTATAGTTCAAAGCCATCAAATGGAAATGGTGAGTGAATCCTACCTATAACTTACTTATTGGAAAGGGATATTTTCCTAGAAGAATGAGATCCAAATCATATTAGTGGACTTCGGGGGAAAGGTCACCTGAGCGTGAGGCATCATCTCTAGATTTTCCTTAGGTCCCCGACTTTTCATGTGTTTCTTTTTTGCTATGTTTGTGGCAAGGTTGGGCAAGGAGGGACCAGGGTGATGAATCATGATCCAGAATCAGTTATATGAAATTTATCCATTCCAATCCCATCAAGATAAATCATGTTGAGCTGAAATTTGTATGCCAAAGTCCCTTTAAGACAAAAAGAAAGGCAGATTTTACTAGGAATGTTCTGTATGATAAGTTGAAATTGAAAAAGATGGCAGTGTTTTCCAAACTCAAAAAATAATAGGAGGCTGGAGATATTTTAGGTTGAAGAAAAACAAATGGACAAATTCTAACAACACTGCCCGCCCACTACAGGCTTTCTGGGAGTACTACATATCAAACACAAATCCTTGCATCATTTGTGTTTGAGAGTAATATTGTAAGACTCTCATGTTGAGAAGGTGAAGAACTAAATGTAAAAGAGTCCATCAAATCTGAAATGAACACACCTTCTCTTTCCCACAAGGCACATAGTGTTATACAAAGATCTCGGTATCATATAATCATTGTAAACAGTATCATCTTCATATCATCCTAATTGTAGGTATAGTGAAGGAGCTTTCTCTTCTAGTTATATGTCACATATTCAGAGATATGTTCCTGATTTTAAGCATACGTAAAGGTCCGTAGGCGCTGAGTGGGGAGTTTGTTCAAATATCCCATAGTCTGGATCAGTTGAAGATGTTGACTAGCAAGACTAAGTGTCCTGTCGAGATGAGAAAGTTTGAGGACTTGTATCAAGCTGCCATAAGAATCGGTGATGTAGCAAAAGAATGATATCAATGTAGAGCTGTTAAAATGACAACATTTTGATACGCTTTGGACTATCATGCATAGTTTGGGATACTCTTATTTACAAAGTTCTAATCAAAGCTTTCATCAGATGATTTTCAAAGCTCTTCATCAGCAAATGGATCGAGAGCTGGAAAATCACCAACTGTAACCCTAGCAGGTTGAACAAATGTACCATGAGAAGGTTGGCAAGTGAAATATCTTACTCCCATCACTGATCCATCGTTCTTGCCATTCTACAGATCAAGAAGAATGATGTGGTTTGTCAGATAGTGATGATAGTGATTTGACAAATGAAGACAGATTTCTTACTGGTTCATCCAACTCGATTCCAATCCAAAAAGGATGTGTCTTGTTAAATTCAACCGGTCCAACAAATCGTATCGTACCTCTTGATACAGATGTTCCGTTCAATGCAGAAACTTCACATCTTGATCCTAAAGGAAACAGTGTCTTGAAATCTTCTTTAACCTCCTCCATATCGCTCTTTTCACTTTCATTGTCTTTCGCTTCGTCCGCAAATCGTCCTAATTTGTTACGTTCTTTAAAAGCTCTAAGAGTATCTAAAAATTGAAGAATTCGTGTTATCAAATCGCTCTTTATTGAAATTGGATATTGGTAAACTGACCACGTCGTTTGGCATACTCCTCTGGACTTATCTCAAATTTTTCAACCCCACTAACATCGTTATACTGTCCTGCTTTAGAAGCTGATATAGGATCTGTATCAATCACCTAAAGAAAATCAGATTGATTGTAGTCATTTCTTGACACGTCTTTCCAATGAGTAAAAGGATATGATCAAACCCAAGCCATAAAGAGATCATAACTTACATCTATGGTTGCGCCCTCTTGGACTCCGTATTCCGACAATGTGCGACTATCATCGTCCAAGAAGATCGAATGGGTGGCGTGAGATTGGCCGGGAACGAGGTTAAGAGCTAGTTTTTGCGAGTTGATCGGAATTCCTGTGATCGGCTCTAGTTTCGTCTGATGGATCCGAACAGTCAGGATTGATAGACCCACCAAAGTTCCATTTTATAAATTCTCATGAAGTGTTTTTTCTCTTTTGAACTGACCTTGAGTGCCGAAATGAGAAGATGAGGAGACAACCTGCGCTCCGAGTAGGAGTCAGTCGACGAGATCCAAACTGTGACCAACTTTGTGCTCATCATATATTTATGTAGGAAGGATTCGTGGAGTCGAAGTTTCGTCAGAAGACGCGGGAGGTCAGGTTAGTCGACACGCCAAGGTACCGGGTCGGGTCGAGTTGAGTCATCAGATACCAGGATGTATGCGGGCGGGAAAATTTCTATCCAAGCTTGAGTTCATGCGCCCAGGCAGCAGTCCATCAGTCGAAGTGTGAATAATGAGTCGCTCTCCTTGCTATCCACCTTAAAGCCAAACCTCAAAGAGTTCTACAAGACTGATTCAACTCAAACCGGCGGTTTTCAAAGTCCGTCACTTGACAAAAAAGTGATAACGGGGTACAACGTTAGAATGGCTCATAAGCTAAACGCAGCTTGGTCTGCTGGTCTCGATTAATATGTAGCATATCTTCAGTCCCTTGCTGCAAAAGCGGCCAAGAAGAATATAATGAATATGTATAAGAAAATAAGATGAATATTTAAACCAAGGAATACAACTTGATCATGTTTTTTTTAGTTTACAGCAAGAACAGCTCAGATGCGGTAGAGAAAAAACAACCACAGGAAAACCAAAAGGTGAAAGAAACAATGATCATTAAAACAAAGTGTAAAGAAATATGAAGATAAAGTCAACGATGTTGAGAATCATTTGCTTGAAGAGTATTTCGTCACACCCTCTGCAAGAGTGAGAAAAGAAGATATTGGTCAGCAAAGCTTTTCATGGTGGAGAGGAAGTGAAGAGAAAGTGACTTACTAGTTCCTTCAGAGATGGCGTGTTTTGAGAGTTCACCAGGAAGAATGAGACGAACAGCGGTCTGGATCTGTTAGAAGTAGGATGTCAAGTCAGCAAACTGAAGATCAAGGTGGTCAGTGGGAAAAGAAAAGTAACGCTTACCTCTCGAGATGAGATGGTTGATTTCTTGTTGTACTGTGCGAGTTTGGAAGCCTCACCAGCAATACGTTCGAAGATGTCATTGACAAATGAGTTGAGAATCAACATAGCCTTGTTGGAGATACCAGTGTCGGGATGAACTTGTTTGAGAACCTTGTAAATGTAGATACCACTATAGAACAAATTCTATCAGCATCGAATTAGGAAATGAAGGTAGAAATGGTAAACTGACTAGGTTTCTTTTCGCTTTGTTCGTCGCTTCTTTTTGTCACCCTCGGCAGCTGGCTTAGGAGCCTTCTTGCCGGCTTTCTTATCGGAAGCAGGGGCTTTGCTGGCAGGAGCCTTTGATGCGGTGGAAGCAGGCTTCTTCTCAGCAGCAGTAGATTTTGGTGGCATGTTGAAGTGTGGTTAGAGATGTTTGAAGGTTGGTTGTGAATGTGATGATGTAGAAATGTAGGGCAGAGACGTGAGTGGTGAGGAGGGACACACCGAAGGTTTACTATCTTTATATACGTGCGTGAGCGTCAGAGGTGATGAGGAAACGAAAGACGAGAAGGTCAAGATCGACTGTGGTTACGGTCAAGAGTGAAACGCGTTGTCACGCGCCACTCTCATAACTGGGATTGACGCGTGATATCAAATTGTGACTCAGGCGCGAAAATCCCGGCGGACGCGTCGCATACAATCTGACGCGTTTTGATTGGCTCTCCTTCATCATAGCGACCCATTGCAGAATCGTTGTCATGAATTGTTGTCCGTCCCACCCTTAGAGATTGCCGGCAGGTGACTACCTCGGCATCACGTCTTTGTATCTTGCACCAGCTCATTATACCTTCAAACTCCCCAACTCGGTTAGATATAAATACTCCCAGAGTCTTGGTCTTGCCTCCTTTCCATCATCAACAACTCCAACAACCCTTCACACTACAGTAATCAAAACACCTCACAACTCTACCAACCTTCTCCAACCCCCCCCAAAAACACGCATAAAACGAAATGTCTTCAGGCGGCAAAGGTGGCAAAGCCGGCGGTGAAAAATCTACCTCTCAATCTCGCTCTGCCAAAGCCGGTCTTCAATTCCCTGTTGGTCGGATTCACCGACACTTGCGAAAGGGTAACTATGCTCAACGAATCGGAGCTGGAGCACCTGGTATGTTCCTCATCCCCTTTAACACTTTACATACGCTGTCTCATACTAACCCTCACCATTTGCTACAGTTTACCTCGCTGCTGTTCTTGAGTACCTAGCAGCCGAGATTCTTGAATTGGCCGGTAACGCTGCTCGGGATAACAAGAAATCTCGAATCATTCCTCGTCACCTTCAACTTGCCATCCGAGTACGCTTTTCACTCGACTTGCATCTTTTCTTTGACCTGAATGCTTACTCACCTTTCCTATCAGAACGATGAAGAATTGAACCGCCTCCTCGGCCACGTCGTCATCTCACAGGGTGGTGTTCTTCCTCATAGTAAGTTTCAGATCTACAGTTTTATACTCACCTCATCTCATCTGACTGGTGATTTTCTCCTCCTAGTCCACGGTGAACTCTTACCCGCCAAATCAAAGACTGCTACTCCCAAAGCTGGCAAAGCTTCACAGGAAGTTTAAACAGCGTTCATGTACTTCCTTTCACCTTTCTTTGCTTGTACCTTTCTCATTCCTCCATAGTTTTTTTTTTGGATATTGGTGTTGTACTTCTGGCTTCACATTATTCTTCTATTCATGATCTTTGGGTTTAATTGAATAATGCTTCTACACATACTTGCCGTATGTTCCTTTGGTAGTGCATTGAAACTATCGATGGCTTCTAAGAAAAGGATTTTTGAGCTTTGAGAGATCAAAGGTAACATCGCTTAGCTATCTTTGTTTTCATGGCATCCTACAAGCTGACTAAACTACAGTCATTCATCTGCCTAACGTCCTGAAACGACTGTAATGTTCCTGTCGTCCTCAACAAGAAGGCACATTGACGCTTGAGCTCTCATCTCCCTTGACTCCTTGTCTACATAAGCACAACACCCTCGCGAATTGTGATGCGCACTACCTATGAGAAATCAAGCATCAGGAAAGGAAATGACGAAAGCTCACGCAGGCTGTCAAGGGCTATGTATCGTGGATAAAATGAAGCCCAATGTAATGCAACTAGACCATGAGGCAAGCGAAAACAGACACTCCAGAGTGTTGAATCACAACGGAGTGGCAGTGGTAAAAAGCAGACAAAAAGAAAAGAAAAGATATGTATAGTGGGTAGTGTCTAAAAGCGTGTAATGCCGGGCCGGCCAAAAAGCTGATTTAT
>KZ123075.1:46815-59640 GCA_002157025.1 Melampsora abietis-canadensis | reverse complement strand
GTACGTACCGTTACCGTACTGCGTCGGTACGTACCGTACCGTTACAGTAAATTTACTGTAACGGCTGTGGATGCTCTGAGACATATTCAACAGTACCGAACCCCAATTGACCCGATAAATCAAAATCAACGGTTCGATTATCAAGACCATCAAACCAATCCAGACTATCATCATCAAGAATACCATCTCAACCTAACATAAGATGGGTGATCATCTAAAGGATTTACCTGAATTCTTTGAGGTTAGCTTTATATTCAACTCAATCTATCAAGAAACCCATATCAAATCTTAATCTTTTCAATCATTCTAAACATTTAACGACTTCTTAGGTAGATGTAGGCGAAAGTTTGATCTCAAGAACCGAGACACTAAGTTCATTTCGAGAACTAGGACCACCAGATCTATGTCATGTAGTCAAAACCACCTCAAAAGCAGGAGCCAAACCATCACCTGCAAATGCGGTGGAAAAAGATTTAGGAAGTTATCATTATGTTAGTGGTGCTGATGCAAGTAGTAGTGCGAGTTTAGCTGCTTATCTGTAAGTTTTTCATCATTCATCATCATCGAACACGGATCTCTTTATGACCTTTGCTGACTTGTTGATTTGATTTGTTTTGAAAGGAATTCATTGACTTATTCAATAGAAGAAAGTGGTAGTTGGTTAGGTGGATGGGCAGGTGGTAGTAATAAAGGTGGATGGCGAATCAGAAGCGGTTGTTATTGGTCAGCTAAACCAACCAATAATCTGATACACCCAAAAGAGTTACTCATCTTATATCTTATTCCGATCATCTAGTTGCTTCAACGCGTTTTCTAGAGTAGATGTAAGAGTAGAAGTGAAGATTCCAGGTGGTGTGGAAGCCTATCTGATCGATTTGAGAGGTGAACGACACGAACCTACACCTGCTATTTGGACTGAAACCTACGTATCAGCAATCCTACGCGCTATTCTTTATGCGGATGATCCCAATTATCGACTTGCTGGGTTTCGTAAGATTGATCCTATCACCACACCTGAAAGCGAGCAACGGTTCTTGAGAGCTGCTGAAGAGATCTTTTTTAAAGGTAAGGAAACATGATAGACTCAGTGTGATACATTTAAAGTGAGCTCAAACTTATTATTGTTTGTTTCAGGTTGGCAACTCGGAAGTGATCCTGAAGTTCAAGTCGCAACTGTCATTTCGAATCATCTTACAACAGGCATCATGAAATACTTTGGTGACGGTTTTAGGTGCGCGGTCTTCCTTCGTAACCCAAGACATGAATTCACGAATTCAAGTTTGGATATTTGTGCTTAGATGGGGACCAGCAGTCAACCTTCTCGAAAAGCTAGCAGTCAAAGAAGCCGAGGTCGCGGCACTTTTGGCGCAGGCGTATATTGGAATGAGTTAGTGAACTTGATTGACTGATGAACTAGAGTAGGAATTGAACAATCGATTTCTTATCACGAATGTAGATGAAGAAGTCAAAGCTGTCCAAGTACTTAATCACGCCTTAGAAGAAATGCCGCAATCTTATGCATTACTTCATGTTCAATGTGATTTCTTAAGGTCAAAGGGTGGTGAAGTGAGTATTCCCTCTATCTTTCCACAATTGATGGGTCGAGATCCTCATTTCTCTGACAATTGGAGCCTTGATTTTTTCTCTTGTTGGAAGTAATTAGTATACTCAGTGGGCCCTTAAACTTGCCAGACAAGCGGTTAATTGCGCACCTAGTGAATTCGTCACTTGGGCTAAACTCACAGAAGTTTACATTGAACTTGGCCGATATTCTGATGTGAGGTTTAAACTTCTGTGTTTTCCTGAATCTCCATAAGCTGACTTGACTGTATGATCGGATCCTAGGCTTTACTCACTCTGAATTCATGTCCAATGTTCACATACAACGAACGCGATCTTCATCGAATGCCTACACCTGCCCGTAGTCATTTACCTATCAAGGCCTTTATTGCTGAATCTCAAATCCTAGATGAAGATTCAGCGCGAGATAACGAGGCGGATATTGCCTTACTCCGATTACCAGCACCTTCTCTGCGTGGTACATTTCAGAAAGCTTATGCTTTATTGACCAAACTTGTGATCCTTGTGGGTTGGGACGAGCTATTGAAATGTCGGAGTCAGGTATTTGTGATGGAAGAAGAGTACAGACAGCAACGATCAATGAGTGAATCGACTGGTGGTCAAGGATCATCTAAGCAGCGGTCTCCGGCTGTTGAACAAGATGAGACGGGTGAAACGGTGGATACGAGTCCTAAGAATACCAACTCTTCGAAACGGAACAGTCCAACTACAGAACCACCTCACTCGAATCCACCTGCCAGTCCGATTCCTACGATCACCGTTTCGATGTCAGAAGAGCAAGGTGAAAAACCGTCAAACGAGTCAACGGCTCCAGCGGAGAATGGTCAAGATCATTCGTCTCCGGAGACACCTCCGCAAAGCCCAATGGGACGTGAAGCACCGGGTGTAGATCGACCGATGGCGACTCATGTATTACCTTCCACTGAGTCTAAGAACGAACCATTAGGATTAGGCATCGATACAGGAAATCAATCGGTACCTGTTGCCAAGCCTGTGCCTGCAAAGAACGCGTTCATGAATAAACGACTGTGTGAGAGATGGTTAGATAATTTGTTTATGGTACTCTACGAGGTATGTGACTTGAACTGTGTTCGATCAAATCTATAGATAGACTTACAAATCGATTTCTGATACAACACATTTGATCTAAAGGATTTAAGAGTCTATACGATCTGGCGAGCCGAAGTAGCGCATTTCAAAGCCCAACATATGCCATACCGAAAGACCGGTACAGAATGGGAAATCTTGGGAGATTTGGCCTTAAGGTTACATCATAAAGAAGAATCTAAAGACGCTTATCAACGTTGTTTAGATGCGAAATTTTCGGCAAAAGCTTGGTTAAAATTACTTGAGTTCTATACAGATGAAGGTGATGTACAACGGAGCTTGAATGCTGCTATCAGGTTGAGCACTTATCAACATCGTTGGTACATGGAAATGGCAGTTAAGTAACTATTCCTTCTTGATACGTTATGGGTCCTTGGAAGGGGGCGTTTGAAAAGATAGCTGATGATTTGATGGGTTTCTTTAGTTTCCTACGGCTGTAGGACATCAATTATTTAAATTGATTAAACAGGAAGGAGTGGCTAAGATCTCGTATTCATTAGTTTCAATGAATCTACCACAAGTGATCTTAAAGACTTGTATGCAGGTTTGTCATCTTACTTTACCTGATCGTTTCATCTGCTTTTGAAATCTTGACAAATACTAAGAATCATCTTGACCTTTTTTGATCATTACAAAAGGGATATTTTAATTATGCTCAAGTTTTTAGGGTAGAAGGAAGTGAATTTTAAAACCATCAAAGGGTTTGAAACAAACAAAAAAGATAAGATTCTGCAGGGTTAGGTTCTTTCTTTCTATTTTGGATTTTGGTTTTAGGGGTATATGTTTTTGTTTTGTGAGAAAAGTTTGTATACAATGAAGAATTCGTTTTTATTACCAAGAGAAAAGAACTGAACATGGATTCGAAGAGTAAAGAGAAGACTTAGAATCCAATGAGAATTGAGGTGTTTCTTACAGATTGGTAAATTGGGTTGTGAAAATGTGGATTAAATGTGGTGCATGATTGACCAGATGAAACAAAATGATCACCAGGTTGGAACGATTCCTTTTGGTATGGACACAATTGACAAATGAGAGACGGTTTTTTTGTAGAGATTGGAAGGTTCAATTGAGGAAATGTGGTACATATTTTTTGGTGTATGTCAGATGAACCGAAATGATAATCTCAGGTTGGAACAATTTCTTTTGGTATGGAAAAACGCACTTCAAGATGAGTTATGTTGGGTTTTGATGGGAGATCTTGTGTAAAAGCTTGGAGGGAAAAAACCTGAATTTTCGTGTGCATCTTGATCACTGCTGCCATTGTGATTCTTACCCTTTTTGTCAAGTTGGTCAATGGTACAGTTCATCTCATTCGCACCACTGCTATTGCTCTCGATCCTATGAATACTTCCACAACTACAGAACTTCTTAAATTGACAAGCATAGCATTGACCAAACTGGTGGCTACAGTTACTATTTACTAAGCCCTTGGATGATCTCAATTGTTTAGGTAAGAAAGAAACCATAATTCAAACACCACAAATTGCTCAAACCTTTGGGTACATTGTTATTTGAGTATTTTGAGATATGAAAGGAACAATAATCAAAAATTTCCAAAACACACCACAGACTGTTATACAAAGATATTGGAAAGGGATAGGTGAAAGCTGTCTACCAAGCAAAAAAACTTCATACTTCAGGAGTTGCTGCAGCTCTCTTACTGTAAAGCATCCTCTTAGAGAGCATTGCATAATAACTTATGCTGTCAAGTGTCCATGGTGGAAGTGATTCGTGTTGTATCCCTGACAGTCTCATACCAGAATTTCCATAACTGTTTTTCACCGATGCCTGAGCCTTGAGATAGCAGATCTTTTAAAGAACTCGATCAGATTTATGATTGCGTTGGAATCGGAGTGCAAACCCTCTTACCTCCCGAAATGCAACTTCAAAAGGGAAATATCCTTCCGCATTCGAGTTGGACGCTGCACAAGAAGCCTATGAGTTGTTCAAGCAGAAAAATTGGTCAGTTGCAGGACCATAAGGATCCTGATCAGATATATATGATGAGATACCTTTAGGAGTGCATATCCATCAGGACCCAATCCATCGAGATATCCTTCTTTTCCTCGGTGAAATGCATTCATTTCTTCTTCAGAAACAGGGCCACTACGTTTGAAGAACTCTGTTTCGGCCTTACTCGTCTTGTACGCATTTTCCCAACTTAATTCCAAGTGATACTTGGTCAAGATTGGCTTCATGCTAATTGAGGTATCATTCGTTTTTTGAGTTTGATGAGGAGTCTTTTCTGGTTCAAAAATGAAACGATAAATTGTACTGACAGGAGCATTCTATTGTTACCCATCGCTGGAACATAATGTTCTTCTTCTTGTAAGGCTTGATCAGCGTCCTTCTGGCTTATTATCTTACCTACCATCTTTGCGTGTCCCCTCTGTAAGTCCTGTGTAAAGATGCGTTTAATACTGAGTGAGACTGACTTCGACAGTGGTGATTATGAGAGAAAAGTCGATCTGGGAAGACAGAGGAAAAAGCTCAAACCGCAATATCCCGCTGCATCTGTTTAAGTACTCCATTCCATACTCCAGCGGCCCCCCATTCTGCTAAATCCAACGGCTTCGGGTGCGGCTTATCGAAGATCTTCTTCTGGTGGATAAAAAGTCTACGTAGATCAGCATCCGTGTCCCCGGCACGGCGCCCGTGAGTAACACCGTCGTATTCTTTGTTGATTTGCGTGAATTGGTCAAAAGCCGCAGTGACCGTCTCGTATATAACCTCTGTGTTTCAACATTCAGTGCGATTATTAGCTGATAAGAATTATTCTAGTGAATCATGAAGATATAGGTGGCATATAGAGATGATCACCAAGAACGTATGGCACCAAGCTGATGCTTTGCGGCCTTCTGTAGGTTATGATACATTTTTTTTCATTACGAGCCAAATTTCGCTGAAAGAAGGGAGTGGGAACGTTGCCGTTTTTATCGAGAGGGACATTCAGTCTGATTAGCTCATTTTTGTATTGTGTAACAATCTCTGAATCCTTTGTTGGCTTGAGAACGAGCCCTGAATCACAGCCATAGCAGTTTCAGAACCCTCAGCGTGATGCACAAGAGGAAGGGAGACCCGGAAGAAGAACTCAACATACCTTTTTTAGCAGCATCAAGGCAAGTAACATAAATCCAACCCATTGTAAGCGTCAGATGATGCTCAGCCCCTAGTATATAATCACAGCTATCGAAAGAAATACACATTAATCTTATTTTGGTGATCGAGATTATTGTAATGAAAAATTGACTCAAAACGTTTCATAATGCCCGCAATATGCAGCAAAGCTAGAAGGGGTAAAGAGTTCGTCGATGAGAATCCCCTGAGCGGTTTTGACAAAGCGTTCTGGGTCCCGAGCCAAGGGTCCTAAAAGACTATCTCCGATTGCACCTGCAAGCTTACCTGAGTAGAAAAGATAAGATAACATCAGAAGTCGAATTTCCTAAAAAAAGAGATTCATTATGGATAACAAGTCGCTTCAGCTTACAATCAAACCATTCTTCTTCTTGATTTTCCGGATAAGCATCTGGATCTGCGTTTTGAAATGGATCAACTAATCTCTTGTCCCAAGTCACACATACCTGGTCGCCTGTTGTATAGCAGATCGAAGCACGTGGATCATAATTAGCGTGCACTGCATTCCTGATCTAGGCAGTTTTGAAGTAGTCCAGAATACATATGCTGCTGCTTACCATCATAGTCACCTGGTGAAAAAAGCCAATTATTTCAATTGCATCAACTTGAGCAATCAGAATAGATCACATACCTCCCGAAAGAAGACTAAGCACAGCCTTATCGCCACGAGTCGAACAAACGATAACATCGAAGTATAGGCGTTGTAGATTCTCGTTTGCGACCATCTGTACCTTTTGAATATCAATTGGCTAATTGATGCGATATGCATACACATCAGATCAGCTTTAGCGACTCGCCTACAGAAGAAACTGAGAAAACATACAGCCGCACACGGTGATCGCCATATCAAAGCAGGTCCGGCCAAGATCCCATGACGGGTCCCCGTAGAGTCTCTGAGCCATTGAAAACAAATCATTAAGCTTTTTATGATCAGATGGGTGTATTAAGGCTAAACTTACCTAAACGACGAAAATTGCAAGAAAACTTCGCCTTTTTGCAGGGTTCCGGTGCTATGAAGGGTGGATCAATCAGCCGCGTGACAATTTGGTCGACATCATTAGTGAATACACCCACGGATCCGGAATTGCATAAACATAGCAGCTTAGACTCAGAGGTATACTGAGACGACGCTGTATGTTGGTACAATCAGCTCCCAAACCCAGAGACAAAGCGTGTTGACTCGAAAAGTTCTTGCTTACCATTTTTATCAATTTTTCAACTTTAACCTTTCTCAATTTTTCAACGACCAGACGGTTACTCACTGGAAATCCAGCCTCGAGCATGCATAAAAGTTGTTCGTTTTCATTAGGTTGCAATGAAAATTGTTGAAGCCTATCCGAGGTTTGGTCTGAAATTCGATTGTTTGGAGTGGCGGTCTTGCCAAATGTCCGATTTAGGGCGGGATTGTGATCAATTCCACTATTGCTACTATGGGTGAGAAGTGTGCGTATACGGTAGGAGGAAACAGCACCCTCGTTCGAAAGCGCTTGAATGAGCTCCATTGGGTCGGATGTCTCAAATGCGTTCACACAGTTTTTGAGAGCTTCCTTGACAAGTTCTTCAAAGACTGAGTTGGGTATTTTTCTCGATGCAAGAACCTAAGGAAAAAGACCAAATTGCAAATTTGCAAAGCTCACGATCCACTCCAAAGTTGATTTGAGTGAAGTCTGGTGGCTAAAAGACTCACTGGAAGATTTTGTATGCCCAAAGTGGTGGTATTCACTGAGACTGAGTAACGACAAAGATTGAAATGATAGCAAAATCCTGCTTGGGGTTCGGCTTTCCATTGACTGTCCCGTATCTCAATCCAGATCGTATTGTCGAGTGGAGATGAATTCGGGTCAAGATACCACAAACCTGGGTGGCAAAAGACAATGAAATAAGTTCATACGATACAAGCAATGATATGACTACATACCTTTGGCAAAGCCTGCGAAAAATTAAATCACAAACATACAAATCAAAATCAGATGTGCATCAAGTGCGCTTGGTAACTTTGAAGTCCATTGCTTCGCTCAGATACAGATGATTCTGAGGAGCACTGACCTATTCGGCCTTGATATACCGCTGTTTCCGGAATTCAAAGAGACAAATTCGATTTAGAAGGCAAAGACAAAGGGCATACAGAGTCGTAGCTAAGTAAATAGATGACCCACATGGCAATATTGCAGACCGAACACCATTGGCAGAAGATATTTGTAATGCTGCCACCCGACTGAGTGCTGCCGCACCGTCAGTCATTATTTCAGCTTTACCAATTTTTCCTGGGACAACTTGACAGAATCTGCGAGGAACTCCCATGCTTTCCTCCTCCACCTTGAATTCCTGATCTAGTCTATCGTAGCGGAACGCCTTGAATTTGAACCAAACTGATTCTCCGTCAATGGGATGATCTTCCCAGAGCTGGATCAGAGGGGAATCTTGTTCTGGTATAAGTGAAATTCGTCCTAGACGCCATACAAATTCGTCTAGACTACCTCCGACGCGACCCCGGATAGTGGCTTGCAAAAAAGGGGTGCGCGAGAATGAATATCATGGTCACAACAAGTTTTGATACAAGTGCGAATTGGACACTTACATGGTAAGTATGTCAGTCCAAGCGACTCGGCTATCGTGTTCATGAATTCCGGAGACACAAGAAGTGAATTCGACATCACATCCGGAACTCTGGACATGATGATGGATGATCAATATCATCGTATCAGAAATTGGATTACTCAATTACCTTCGTATATTCTCAGGACGGAAATTAATAGTAGGAAGGGTTGTAGAAACAAGAAGTGCGCCTCTTGAGACCTATGATACGCAATGAAAACAAGCTGGTCAGCTGGTGTGCGTGCTATTTCTCTGGGCACAGGTAAATAAAGCAACAAATCACCCATTTGGCCTTGGATAGCTCCTTATTGCGTGGTATGTCCAAGATCCCATTTATAAATTTTGCAAGGGCACTCCAACCTTCGGACGGGTTGATGTAAACCATGTAAATTCTTGTCTGAAAAGAATTTGCTTCATGAAGTTATGGCCGGAGGAAATCAAGGCAATTTACTTTAGATAGAGATCTCTTACGTTTTTTCGCAAGAAGATGTGGTAGATGCGATTCCCGATCCGCCATGGCTTGTTGAAGAGGCTCGTGTGGCGGGATGTTTTTGCGGGTTCTGACTCCAGTTCACGACGTGCTTTGTCGCTGAGTGAGACTACCAGAAACTTTTCGGCCCCATAAGTACGATTTAGGGCAGTCGACTTGCAGAATCTGGGCGGACAGAGTTCAGGCACAAGATAAATTTTCTTGTCTACTACTTCGAGATTGACGATGACATTGTATTCTATATTTCGTTGTGACTCGGAAAATTTCATTCCATCATCAAGGTGTTTTTCGAGCTCGAGTCTCAGATTCTTCTCTATCTGAGCTGGGATCGATGCTTTCAGTTTTGAATCTTCCGCTTTGACTGCCTGCGCCACTGAGTTACAAATTTCAGCAGGATTACAAGAAATCCAACTCGGATCCATAACGGCTGGCAGTTTGCCGCTGCGACGCAAAGTGAAGCAAGCTCTGGAGATTTCGTAAGTTCGAATCCAGTCAAGATCAGAAAATAATGGATGATTGGGAACGATCGAATATTCTCTAGGTGTAGGTTTTGTGGAAGACATCGTGGGCATATCACGGAAACGCGAATAACAACCAGCTCAAGTTGCAATTGTACAAGTCCGATGGGATATTGGAGAGAGCGAAAGAACGCTACAACGATCGATCAGAGGTCGAATAGGTCGAATTCCTTGCCGTAAATGATCATCAACTTAGGTTGCAATGCGCTAGAATAAACGATATGTATAGCGAAAGAAAGCTATGGAAATCGACCTGAGTTCGAATTAGTCGACATCCGTTTACCGCAGATAACAATCAATTTAAGTTGCCATCTTGCAAGTGCAATGAAATATCGGGCGGAGCGCGAGAAAGGTATGACAATTGATCAGAGCTCGGATAGGTCGAGTTCTGTTTGCCGCAGACCCTTCGCGAGGGGAAGCTCGATATCTCACTTTATTTGACCCCGGATCGGCGATGTTCGAATGGCGGGTCTTTGGATGTAAGTCCTTGTACACATAAGTCTTCAAGGCGATTCGGCAATTCTGTACAGAGTTCGCCCGAAGGTAAAAAGCTGCACAGGCGGCAACACAAGTCAACACAAAATTGTGAAACATGAAGATAAATATCTTCGACGTCGTCATGATATCAATTAAGATCTGGAATTACAGAAGACAAAGAGGATATGTAGCTCTTGTTTGCAAATCCTGACACCCTGACTCGCATTCCATCACCAACGACCCTTTGATGCTTTGTTTTCCTGCTCTAGTCGCGAAATCTCCATGTGACAGCCCTTATATTCATCAGATTGTAACAAACATGTGAACGAGGAACTTGAGAAAGATATCAAAATTGAGAATATGCCCGGAGCAGGAGCACGTACAAGTCAGATTACCGCATGTTATCTGATCTGAGCGGTTTGACAAAGGCCATGAAGTTCAAAGATATGATATTACATACTTCAATCGAAAGAATATGTGAGTTTTGATCATTACCAACTGACTCGGGGTCTAATGTTGAGCTCGACTCAAGTTCTCACATGAGATGAACGCTCTCCTTTGTGCATTGTGGTACTCTTCATATCAGAATCCATAGAGCTCCTTCCCTCTGCTTATCTAGTAATGAATATGCCCGGTGCCGGAGTACGTACTACGTAGTCATATTCCCGAATGTTGTGTGATCTGAGCGGTTTGGATTGTGAAACAGGCCATGAAGATGTATCTGGGATATGATATTAATTAGATCCAAAGAATGAAGTTCAATGAACAAGCCTTTCTATATTCATGTAGGTCTTGAACGTCGCAAACTGACTGAGAGGCCGAATGTCGAACTCAACTACGGCTCTCGCCACCTCACATGAGACAAACGTTCCGCCTTTAATGTCATACTCCTCATGTTAGAATCCAAATATATTTTCCTCCTTATGCTTATCTAACAATTAAGAATGATAATGGTTCGAGTCCACTGAGACTGATTGGCACTGTCTGCCTTCTCAACCTTTACGTGTTTGGGGGTTATCTTGGCTAATGTGAAGGAAGTCTCTCATTGCGAGGCTGAGCTGCTATTATCAGGCAAATCCATCCAGGTAACGCGTGACTTATCGAGCTGTACATTCACGTATGTATACCCGTGTGACTTTTCAGATCAAGGACACAATCGATTTTCAATGTCAAGGAGGTCAAGTGAACAATTCAACATTTCGATATTTTTTCCTGCTCCTGAAGTCGTGATAAAAAATACCATGGTTTGAGTCTCACAGTTGGAAACATCAATCAAAGCTTTCCCCCCAATTTTTGGCGGTTGTTCAAGCTCAAACTTCCTTAATGATTTCGGCATCACCTTCAGCTCCTTCAGTGTACTGTCTATGTTTGGTTCTGCGCCTGCGGGGACGTAAGCACCGCCACCTTCTCAGTCGAAGCCAACCCTGATCCGAGTATATCAGATGCAAGTCAAATGGTCAAAAAACAAGAATCTAGACAAATGAAGACAAATAAATCCAAGCTTGAATCGACTCCGTTTAGCGTCAGCCAAGACCCAAAGTAGCTATGAAATTGAAATTTAGTATGCTGTTTGAATCGAGCGGAGGTCCGGTAAGCATTATGAGATGGTCATGAGATTAAACAGAGCACCTCAATTTTATCAGTGAGGACAGAAAGACATGTCGAGACTCGATGGTATGAGGGTTGGCCAACATGGCAAAGGACTACCTAGGAATCCAAAGCATTCTTCCTCGACAACCACTCTGAACCATAAACGCGTTGTCTGTCGAGTGAGTGGAATCAGACTGAGCTGGCCGGCAAGGCGTTGATGACTGTAATGTCTGCGTGAACTCGACTTGCAGGAACGTCTCGCGTCGACGAGACAGATCTTCAGGGTGCTCATATGTAATATCAAATGGTCAAAAATGACAAAACCCTGACTTAATCCAGGAAACCCAAGACTGCGGATAGATCTCTTTCAGGGGTAAATGTGTGTAACATGTGATCAGTGAGGTGAGAAGAGTGAGAGAAATGATGTGTGATTACAGAAAAGTTGAAATTTACGTGAATACCCTCATTTGAGCTTTTTGTAGCTGGTATCCAATGCCCATCTGGTAACGAATCTCAAATCAGCTGACAATTGCCTATCTTCACCTCAGTGATCACTACCTACCACTTTAGTCACCAAATTCACTTCCTACGGTCTACAACAACGAGTAAAGAAACCAAAAGAGTCAAAGCTTACTTGAGTGATCAAAGTCAGCTAGGTAAGTTCAGCTGCTGGGGTTCATATTTAATCCAATCAATTCTCATCAATTCTTCTCGTTCATTCTTCCTCATTCAGTATACAAATCTCTTTACTTCCATATCTTTTCAAAATCGATTATTAGTTATATTAAAAACTCTATCAACCTAACCTCTATTACTTTAGTTTTATCCTCTTTACCTACATCGAAGCTTACCTTTGATTCTCCTCAACCTTCGAATCCGTCTATCTTCACCTTAGAAACCTTCTTATCTCCAAAATGTCTTCTCCTCAAGCTGTCACCGCTGCCCCTGCTCCAGTCAACGCTCTCGAGACTGTTGAAACCACCTCTACCCCTAACAAGTTTGATAATGTTGGCAAAACCGTTGGAGGAAAGGTCAAGTAAGCTGAAGATTTTCTTGTTGTTTACGATCGATCGATCACAATGCTTATCGACTTCACTCCGCTTCTATTTCTTTCTTCTTAGAGGCCTCTTCAAGGTCATCAACACTGCTGGTGAACACCTCAGAGGAAACATCAACGCTGCCTTAGTAAGATTGTCATCATCTCGATCAAGCTGATTTCAATGCTCATTTCTCTTTTCACTGTTCAGGACGGTACCGGTGATGCGATCGCTGGCCGAAAACCTGGCGAGGTTACAAGCAAGGGAGTTAACCCCGTCGCTCCAGTAGCTAGTG
>KZ123075.1:30589-42714 GCA_002157025.1 Melampsora abietis-canadensis | reverse complement strand
GGGAGCCGCTGCCTACGGTAGGGTAACCAGATGAGTTGAGGTTGCTTGAATCTGATGGCGTTGAGCTTTGCGTATTCACTCCAATGGGTTGGCAATCAGACAGCTGACCAGGGTATGATGAGGATGCGGATGCTGAAGCTGAAGCCGACGCCGATGTGGTCGCAGCGCAATTGCACGCGAGGTTATCGTGACTTGAATTCACATCAGCCTTGAGACTTGGGGAGCCCATCAAGACGTATTCTCCAGCAAAGGATGAAACAGTTTCGGTCATCAGAAAGCCTGAGTTGGAAGTCAAGGTAACGGGGTGGATGGTGAAATTCTCCGTTGAACTATTCCTTGAACCCATCACTACTTGAGAAGGCTTCAAGTTTTGACGTGAAAGCCAGGAACTAGAGTCTGCAAAAGAAAACCAGTTGAGAAACAGCTCACATACACACTGGCAAAACGAGATCTGTGTGACTTACAAGGCAGTTGCACTTGAGCTTGACATGAGTCATCTGCATCTGTGGAGGTAATATTATGACTCCAAGGTGCTAATGAAGAGGGCAACAGGCGTAAGTTATCTTTGCCAAATGATGACTCACGGCATGACCGATGATTACGACACTTACAAAGGACCAAGTAGCCTTCCGGAAGACCTGTGGTAGGGGCTTTTTGGAGGTCAGCGATCACAGTGAGTTGCACGGAACTTCGGACCATTAGGCGGAGTCCATCGACCCAGACTCCAACCTGGAGAGGTGGTTCCGGGGTTCCTGTGGTGGATGAGGGTGCATTCACAGTCCAATTGGTGACCCCAGCTGAAGCGGAAGGGAACTGGATGAAGATGTTCTGTGATTCATCGGCGACGCGTCCCAAAAGCATGTACTCTCCTTCGGCAGAATTGAGGCCCATGATGCGGGCGTGGTTCTCGTTGCTGACGGGTTTACAGAATTTGGAAACATCGTTAAGGATTGAGTTATTGAGCTGATAGACCTACTCGCCGAAACGACTTGTTAGTTGATGAATGGTAAACTCACATCTGAACATTTGCTCGCTCGGTATCAATAACCCAACCCGCGCGGGTAGCATTGTATTGTCCTAAATAAACGTTGGAGACTGCGATTTCTTTAGATTGGAGTTGAGCAGGGTCGTACTTCGCCTCCAAATTGACGATCATATCGTCGGTCTGTGATTGACCATCGTCCACTCGGACTCGGTAGGAATACTTATTCAATGCCACCCATGAACCTGAAAGCCCTGTGGATGAGGGATCGTAGGCCGTAACATAATCTGCAGTAGCAGATGGATGATTGCGAGTGACAGTAATTTTATGGGTCGTCGCAGAGTAGGCATCAATGGTGAGCTCATTAGAGACCTCTACTTCAGATCTGGTGTTCTAGAATTGTGAAAAAGAGTTAGTATTAAGAAGAATACGCAGAAGCAAAGATGTCTCTTACTTCACCAGCAATGCTGAAGGAATGTCCAAAGGACGCAGCGGTCGCGTTAGCCCCGGCGTGAACCCATTTCCACCCATAAGCAGATAATAGAAACAGGCGTGAATAGCCCTTCATATCGAATCAATGGAAGGTATGTCGCGAGCAAGATGTTATCTTGATTTTCTTTTGCCTCAAGTCGATGTATTAATTAATATAAATGAATGTGTAAATGAACGGTAGTGAGAATGAATGACTCTGGACAGAGCGGATTACTAAGAATGTTAACACTAGATAATGTCGATAATATGACTTTATAAAGGAACAATCAATAGATAAATTAGAGGGTATCGACTGCTTCGACAAAAGAATGAATGATGAGCCGGAGAGTCAGGTTGGGGAGCTAACATCCTGGTGCTCAAGACTCTTGCTTATATACCTTCACAAGAGATGCCATTCTATCGATTCACCCATGTTGGTCACCCTTGGCTGGCTCTGCGGTTTGAGAAAATTTCCTCGAGTCAATCATGAATTTGGCGGAAGATCGAAAACAGCAGCAAGTGTCGCAGCTTTCTGTGGTTTGAGCGATACATGAATGTGGTAAAACGTAACATTTACCTGGTTTGAACAACAATGGTCGAGCTGATCGTCAGCGACCTCTGCCTGACCAGACTCCAAAGAGTACGCTGCATATGGTTTAATCGGGTGGCTCAAGAACGACATTCCATGGATGATGGCCTCCCAAGACAGCTAAACAAAACATGCACGGCTCTGACATGGGGGCATCTGCGCAGAGCGATAGGGTCTCCTCAACTAAACAGTTCCCTTGCCGATGACACTCCACTCCTCGACTGAGGGAAAAGCACCAACAAGTTGAGCTTTGAAACAGGGGTAAAGTTCGACTTGCAACGCGATCGAAATTCAATTAGCTCGGATAATCTGATAATTTTGACGAACGAAAGAAACCTGCGACTTTCTGATATGTCTCCTGCTGGTCGTCTGGATGACGAAACAAACTTTGGCATAAGATGAGAAGCCGGATCATCTCAGCAGAATGAGGCAAAACGATCAGACCGACAATGCGACATGCTGAAGAATCTGATATGGACCTATCGTCTCATCGTACCGTAGATTCATTTCCAGAAACTTCCTTGCTTGAAGTTAACCCAACGCTACATACT
The DNA here is from genome assembly GCA_002157025.1 of Melampsora abietis-canadensis. Classification (NCBI taxonomy): domain Eukaryota; kingdom Fungi; phylum Basidiomycota; class Pucciniomycetes; order Pucciniales; family Melampsoraceae; genus Melampsora; species Melampsora abietis-canadensis. The sequence goes on along the minus strand of KZ123075.1, from coordinate 40,121 downwards.
CGACGGCCTTCAAACATATTGGACCCTGAAAAACCCAAGCATGTTCTCCAAACTATCTGCGGAATCTCAACTCAACAATTGCCATCGTTGTGAAATTGTCCACCATTTCGACACGAGAGACTAGCCTACAATAAAAAAAATTACATGAAGCTTGTGTGCTTGCTGAGTTCTCGCTGAGTTGTAAACTTCAGGTGGCCTACGTCAGGTGCCAGGTGGGATGAAGGTACAGACTGCATAGGCTGTATTTGCCATTAAAATCCATCTCAACGCAGCAAAAATAGCGAATCCCTCAGGTGTTTGCACATGTAAAGAGGAGTACTACAGGCTAGCGGTGATGTTGATTTTGGAAATGCATCTCTTCTTGTGATCCACGTGTTCTCACATTGTCAAACTATGTATTATGGTGAAGTGGAAGGGTCTCAAGATTTATCCGAACTCCTAATGATATATACAGTGAGAATAGAGAATGTTTCTGTAGGCCAATCAACTCCCAAAGCTGTCAAAGACCTGTGGTAGCGAAGAGCGAAAAAAGATAGTATTTATGTGGGACAAATATTCATCATTTTCTTGCGCTATTTGATGTAAAATCAAGTTCACGATATATTTCCAGTATGATCAATTCCTACCAGCCCATTTGGTACTATCTAGTGCAGGTTGAGACTCACTTTGGATATGCACTACATACACAGATGTGAAATTATTATTTATCAGACAAACCGTTGACGCAGGTGTTATTAATTGAGATCATCTCGACGGATTTTCTTGAATATTTTCTAAGCGAAGAGAGGCCCTTGGTTTGGAAAGGCATTGCTGAGAATTTGGGGGGTTGAAGGGGTAAGATAGTTCAGTCCAGGAACGTTCTCCGAAAGCGCATTAGTCGCCTGGCTGGGGTCTTGAGAATTTGTAAGGTCCACAGTTCGACTTGTCGTAGCAGCGGCGACAGGTTGCATCAAAGGCGCTTGAGTGGTAGCCTGCGGACGAACTGAAGCTTCTCCTGGCTGCGGTAGCATGACACCGGCTGCGAGTGGCGCTGGGGCAAACGCAGCGGTCCCTGCAGGTGTTATCATCGCCTCCGTGGGTCCCAGAGGTCGAGGTTGAGCATTGAGGGCGCCTGGTGCGGGCAAGGTCTGCGCGCCAGAGCTGCGGGCCATAGCTTGGCCTGGTGCACCTAGTACGAATTCACCTGCGACCATTGTCATGGGCGTGTTCATCAAGACAGTGGAACCCGTCAAGCTAGTCGAGGAGAGCACTTGATAAGGTGCTTGTGAGCCAATTGGCCTACCCATGACCACGAGAGTTGAGGGATCGATGCTTCTTTGAGTAAGTAGGGTCGGCACGTCTAAGGAGTAGGAACCGATTTTAACAACTTCTTCACCATAGAAAAGAAACAGATATCAAGAAGAGAGATATCGCATACATGGCATCTGTAGGTGCGTGACGGAAGTAGTCTGGTCTGTATTGGCTCTGATAACACAGGCGTATCGACCTAAGATGAAAATGTAGGTCGTCAGTATTGAATAAGGACGAGGATCCTATTGAGACTTACTGGGGGATTGAAAACCGGGTGGGATGGCTTGAGCAGAGACGTTACCGAGGCTCATTTGGATTTGCATAGGAGAAGAGCTCCTGATCATCACCTTACTACCGTCTTGCCATGATCCAATCTGCAGAGGTGGCATATTGGCCTCTGGCGGTGGAGGCAATACATTGAATTGGTTTTGTGAAGAGGATCCAAAATGTAGGAAAGGATTTGATTCATCGTTGGATTGAGTTGTCCTTCTCGCAAGAAGAATGTATTCGCCTCGTGGAGCGGCGACTGCATTCAATTCGGTCACGCGCGCTTGACTGAGTTCATCATCCGACGAGATACGATGTATGAGCTTCCGGCAAATTGATTTGAAGATTGACAAGACATCTTACCGACGGTTTTCTGATCGATCCATATCGATTACCCAGCCTGAACGCATTGGCTCGTATAATGCAAGGTAAACGTTACCATCACTCACGCCGCGGGAATTCAATTGGTTTTGATTATAAGGCACTTGAAGTCGCATAATCAGATCATCGGGGTTGGCGTTTTCGAAAGACATCACATACGAATAATTGGTGAGAGGGACCCAAGGACCTCCGATAGGACTTCGCGAGGGATCAAGTGGGGTGACAAAATCGGTGGAGGGGGGTCTCTGATTCAACTGAACATTGAGAGTATGTCGATTGGCGGATATCGTGTCAACGTTGAATCCATCCGCATATTGTACAACGGTGCGACTGTTCTATGAAATGTGATGGTTCAGGAAAAGAAAAATTAGCCACTTTGAGTAGAGACAAATTGTTTGATTGCGAAAATGACTTACGCCTCCTGAAATTTGTACTGGATTGGAAAAGTTGATGACATTCACTCCCCCGTTGTTTTGTGTATTGCCGTTGTTGTTTCGTCCTTGCTGATTGTTATTCATGTTGCCGTTGTTATTTTGTCCTTGCTGATTATTGTTGTTATTACCGCTGTTATTTTGGCCTTGCTGATTATTATTGAGATTGCTGTTGTTATTTGGTCCTTGCTGATTATTGTTGGTATTTCCGTTGTTATTTTGGGGTGTAGTATTTTGTCTTTGCTGATTATTGATTATATTGCCATTGCTGTTTTGTGATGCAAGGTTTTGTCCTTGCTGATTGTTGTTCGTATTCCCGTTGGTATTTTGGTTTGGTCCTTGCGAGTTGCTGTTTGTATTGACATTGTTATTCTGTGGTGTGGTGTTTTGTGATGGTCGGTTATTGTTCTGACCTCCATTAACGTTACCATTATTTTGAAGCATGCGTGGATGCAGAATTGGGTTGGGGATGATCGAACGCCTTCAAAGTATAAGATATTAGTATATAAATGATCGATACGTTCGATATCGAAGGAAACTCTATGACTTACCTTCGGTTTGAAGCGGATGGATCGTGCACATTGAAGCTGACGGGGCGATTTTCGGATGTAGGTCGAAGGTTGAAGAGATCGACATCGCTAGTGAAATCATCCTTTCCACCTCGACTTTGCAAAATACCGGGCGTCTGTTGAATGAGGGAAGGTGCGCCTGTGACTAACCAAGGTACGTAAGATAACGAATAAAAGACAAGGTTAATACAAAAGATTGAAGGTAAGAAGCCCATTGTCGAATGAGGCTATTTTCCGGCCTGCGGAATTGGATGATGATGTGAAGGAATTTTGTTCCTCAATAAAGATAATCGGAACGCGCAAGGTGACTTGGTGAAGGTAAGGACCTATTGTCTAGAACCCAAGCTTGTTGAGTGATCTCAAACTCGTACTTTTCCTTATCATGATGCTTGAATCAGGATGACTATACTACTCTGAGCCGAATCCTAAAAGACAACGTATGTCATCGGTTGGATCGAACCGCCAGGTCGCCACGACGGGTATCTCCGAACTCCAAGCGTCCGCCACATGAAATCGAACGGTCAAAACTGGATGTCTACCATCGATACTCAGCGATGAGCTCACTAACCAGAACTTGAGTCATAACGATCCTCGTGATGATTGCCGTGTCGAAGCACCTAGCTGAGCTTCAAAGTTGGCCTATCAGCCCGGGTCAACTGATGGTCCAAAAATGTAACAGGCCACGTAAAGGTTTCTTGAAGTTGAGCTCTGGGTCAGGTGTCAATCAACGAAACCTCTTGATACATCACTGTGAATCCTTGAAAGAAAGTCATCTCATCAAGTGAAAGCTACGTTCACCGCCGAATATGAGTTGCCAAGCTCTTAGACTTCAGACTAGCCTGCAAGCCGCCTTGTAGCTAATCCTCTGTCTAGGCATAGGCGAAGGTATCATAGGCCTTCATTGATAAACCTCACTCCCTTCCCTTCCCTTCCCCCAGCGTCGCTGATTTACCAAAAGTAATAATTTTTCAATCTTTTCAATAGGATATATTTTTATTTTGTCTCTCATCCGCTGGTCGGTCATTAATTTATATAATCAGTTAATAAGTTTTAGTGCATTCGACGTTGAGCCCTATCGCGAGTTTTGTAAATCGAAGTGTTGTTCCAATTAGATTACAACCCCTCCTCTCATTCAAATGTCGTCCTTCATGACACATAGTCCTTTCGTCTTTATGCTCCTTGCTTCAATGGTCATGGCAGCTCCCTCTGAGCTGCACTCAAGAAACCAGCCTTTCAGGGTACATATCACCTCTCTTTATCATTTTTCCTTTCAAATCTACAAGATTTTGCTTTCGTGTTGACGTTACTTGATATCTTCTACCCTAAAGATGGACCGTCGACAGAGCATAGATGGATCCACCCTGCCTAGCACAAGTACCCTGAGGCCACTCGACAGTCAAGGCCTCAGCAATCTCGGACAATTTATCAACAACTTTAACACTCAGCAGACCTTGAACGGAAACTCCAATTTTAACAATGGCAATAACAACGGAAATAACAATCTGAATAACAATAACAACAATCAAATAAATAGGAGCGTAACAAATACCAATCAGAACACAGCTTCTGGTAATTCGCTCAATGGTCAAACCAACACTCAAAACCAAAACACCGGACAGAATAACAATGACAACAATAATAACAATAACCAGCTTAACAATCAACAGAACCAAACCAATCGTCCAAACAACCAAAACACCAATGGAGGAAACACTCAAAACCTCAACGGAAACAACAATCTAAACACCAACGGAGGAAACACTCAAAACACCAACGGAAACAACAACAACAACGGGAACAACAATTCAAACAACAACAATGGCAACAACAACCTGAACAACAACAATGGAAATAACAATTTTAATAACAATGGAAATAACAATCAAAACAACAACAATCAAAACAATAACAATCAAGCGAACAGAAACGTAAACAACAACCAACAAAACAATCAAGGTCTCAATACCGTCAGCACCGTGAACCGTCAAGTATCAATCAACAACCTTTCACCTAACCAAAATGTCGACACAAACCCTACCAACAACAACAACAACAACAACAACAACAACAATAACAACAACAATAACGGAGTGACTTCAAACAATCTTAATCTCAACAACTCGAATAACTCAAACAATAACAACAATTCAAACGGATTGAATTCAAACACAAATGGTAGGATCCAAAAACGGTATGCAAAGCTCTCTTAAGGCAATCTCATCTTGCTCCTGTAATAGTATTCTCCATTTCTTTTTCGGTCTTACTTTTTTTGTTGTAATGGTTATTTATATCTATGGGATTCGATTTCACTTGTTTATGTATCATTGATTATTATCGTTATCGAAATTAATCAATTGGGTGTCTCAATCCTATCTTTATGCATAGAGCTGTGAGCTTTTTTGCCGAGTAAACTTCATGGCCGCCTTCTAACGTCGTCGTCATCAGAAAAACCAATTGAGTAGTTCTTTCAATGTAGATCTGGGGATACATGCTCATGATCATTGACGATCCGAATCCCAAAACTTCATTCTATCCCTCCTTGACGTTCACCTCGTGCGCTGAAGTTGCTTCACAATGGCCCATATAAGGTACACGATTCGAGATCGCATTCAACAAGCCTTCTTCAATCCATCACTTCTTATGCTGGGAATGTAAATCTTTCCGAGCTTCGATTATCTACAACTGGAAATCTTCAATACACAAAATATTACCCAAATCCCAAGACAAACTCCAGTCCCACACCACCAGCCCAAAAAAACAGTTCCCCTATTCCAAACCAAATCAATCGCAATCTATACACAATCCAATCCAAATTCACTCAACCAAAGACAAACAAACGATCGATTCACAATGATGACTTTGAGGAAAGAAATCCGCGCCTCTGATACTCTCAATCCTATACGTCTTTCCTAACCTACCCACATCCCTAGCCTGAGTATGAACATTACAACTAACATACAGGATCGTTTGAGGTTTGAAGTCTAATAATTGGTTAATGAACAACTCGTCACACCCTTTTCTTGGCGGATCAATGATGATGGTAGTCTTAGAAGCCGGAAACTTCAAATCCTATCACCCAAACGAAGATTCAGTACAGATCGGAAGGCATGGCATGGGAGATTTGGTTTGAATGCAAAACGTACTTTGAAGATCGCTTCTGCTTGACCGACCATAAAGTCTACATTCTCAATCCGATTTAACGAAGCATTATGTTTGGCCCACCGAATGGAATCCACCGACAACTCGATCCCAATAGCTTTGGTAAACACCATAGCCAAGGAGATGGAAAACAGACCCGAGCCACAATAGGCGTCTACCAAGTATCTTTCTTCGGATTCTTGGGGTTTTAAAAGTGAAAGGATATAGCTCATGAACGGGCTTAAGATTGATGAATTGTTTTGGAAGAATGAACCTGCGTTTTGCTCGAAATTCACGCCTTGGACTTTTTCCCTTACGATCTCTTTATGGTTCGTTATACAGATATGCGTGTTTGGATCGGTTGGATTACATGGGCTTTCTGCATCTTTGGGATCGGGTTGGGTGATCGGGACTAATGAATCACGTAGTAATAATGTAGCACCTCTTTTGAATGTATGGATCGTCCTATCAAGAAAAAAGTAAACCGTATTTAGTGTGATCCAAGTGATTATGAAAGAATAAGAAATCCACGAAACGATTGGACCCGGTTCCTTTCCTCCTTCAATTTCTGATTTATAACCGAAGTAGCAATCATACAATCCTCAATATCAATCACTCTCTTGCGACCTTTCTCAGCAAATCCGATCCTCAAATCTCCGTGTTCTCCTTCTTGGATTTGTTTTGAGTTTCTTGGAAGTTCGAAATGCGGAGTGAGTTTCGTTCGGTATTCGTATTGTAAGGGTGAAGGTAATGTTGGTTCTATTGGAGGTATTAATGATGGATCTAAACCTGTTGAAGTAGAAATAAATTGAGATTAGTCTTTGGTGATAAAGATGTATTTTATTTGGTGGTGATTTCAAGAATCACATCCGAAGCTGAATTTTTCGAACCAAACTGACCAGAGAAATGTTTGAAAGCCTTTTCCACAACGATTTGTTTAAGTTCAAGTTGTTTAGAATAACTCATCATCTGATACTAAACCCCAACCCCCCCACAAAGAAACCCCCCTCAATCAACGTTTTTTGCTCCAAACAAACCTTCCTTCCTTTCCAAATCAAAGAAAAAAAACAATGAATTCTTACATACTTGACAACCTGAACATTTACCAAAATATTTACATTTCACCAATGAATCATTCCTCCAAGCTCCCGCAGACCTAACCGAGATCAAATCAGCAAAAGAGTGTAAAGTTTGATTCCGATAAACTTTAACTTCGACCCGATCACCCGGAACTGTAAATGGAACCACAAGTATCCAATTCTTCTTAGGAGAAATAGCCAACCCATCACCTTATATGACCATGTAATCCCAAAGAAACCCTCAGTTTTTTGTTTTTTTCCCCATGAAATGGATAGTGAGATAGTGATGATTGGGGAAAACATACCAAAACTGCCGATACTATCGATGGTCACTTCAAGTACACTTCCTTTTTCTAGATCCCAACCTGATTCATCATACTTCACTTCATTTTCTATACATTCTTGGTACTTTTGAGGGCCTAGTAATTCTTTGATACTGTGTTCTATAGACTCTTCACTCGAACTCAATGGTTTGATCTTTTGTTTCCGTTTCCGTTTTCCTCCTTGACCTGATCCCTGTTTTTCTGTTGTTTTGTTTGTTAGAATCGTTGGAATTTCCGCGACTTCTTCTGTTTGCTCAACATCGGTTGTTGTTATCTTTGGTGTTGGATTTGGTTTGGGTGATGAATGAGTTTGACAGAGTTTCTTGGGTGATAATTGGGTTTCTGCTGATGGTGAATTTGATCGGATGTTTGAATTCATTTTTGAAAGTTTGAAGTTTTGATCAGAGTAAAATCGAAATAAAATGAAAGTTTTTTGATGAGAATTTCTCTGAGATTGAGTGTAATAAGAATGATAGATTGATGATGATGATGATGATAGATTTCTGGATGATATGATGATTCCCATTCAAAGGCTCAGCAGAATTGATTGGACAACATTTCATTTCAAAATTCAGGTCGAGTTGTTTTTTTCTTCGGATTCAAACCCGATTGAACGGGACAGTTGGTCGGATGATAGCATATAGTTACATTGAATGCTTATACTGAAAATGTTTGTATGTAATCGATTTCACTTCTTGATGATCATCGAATTGCTTTCTTCAATTCCATTTTCATTCACTTCATCATTCAATATCAAGCTACCTTCACTGATACAACTTTCAAGTCAAATCAAATCAAAATGTCACAAAACAAGATCCCGGGAATCATGCCATGCGTTTTCGAACTAGGATCAATCAGACCAAGAACTTCAATCCATTCGCTCAACCGCACCTTTCAAAACTACACTCATCATCCAACACACTTTACCCAACCTCACTCACACTCATACCCCACAACCAAACACCCAAGAAATGTCCCATCCTCTTCGTCCGATTTCTACATTCGAAAACTTCATACCACATCCTCGATATGCAACAAAGCTTTAACCGAAGAACTCCGAAGACTAACAGAAAACAATTCAAGAAGCGCCACCAGTGGTTCTAATCTAGGACCATTCACAATGCCTAGTGGAAGAACTGGCGAAAGACCAATGAATTCGACTGACAAGTTGAAATGGAAAGAAGTGAGTTGGAATGAAAGGATTAAAAGAGTCTTGAGGAATGGAAGGAATTTATTGGTGGTTGGGTTTGGTGGATCGTTAGGAATCTTAGTAGTAAGTTTTAACCAAAAAAAACAATCAATCAATCGAAACTTCAGTTTCCATCCAAGAATTTCCTTATAATAAAACTTTTGGTTTCTGTGTCAAATGCATAGATTTATAGTATCACATCTGAATTATTTGCACCTTCATCACCCACAAACTTGATGATTTCTACAACAGAGACCATCAACCGATCGGAATCACTTCAAGAAATTCTTCGAAGGCCTTACACCTTTCACACTTCATCCCACTCCTCCTCCTCCAAACGAATCTCCAATCCGAACCAACACTTACCCCAAAGTGTTGAGATCAGATTTATGATCGAAGGAAGTCCTGCTAATTCAGACAGAAGCATGGATGTCATGGATCTAGAATGGTGGAAGCTGATGACCAAGAAATGGGTTAGTCCTTTGATCACATCAGATGTGAAGCAACAGAGTGTTTCTTGGACAACATCGGATGATGAGAGTTTGGAAAAGGATGGAGGAGAAGAGAGGTGGTGGAATGATTGGATTGGAAGTCTTTTACCGAAAAGGTCAGTGGAAAGACGAGCGAAGAAGGAAAGGGTAGGTTGGTTAGAAAGAAGATTGCCGGGATTAGGAAGCTATAGTAGAGGAGAAGTGACGGCTGAGATTGTGAAAGTTGAGTTGGTTTTCCGTACTTTAGATTACACAGATGGATGAGTGGATTGACTTGATTTTTTGGTGTGAATGAATTAGGAAGTAGGAGGTGGATGGAAATATAAGGCTTTGGTGATTGATTTTCCAGATTGTAAAACAAGGTCTTATAGATT
>KZ123075.1:3381-24454 GCA_002157025.1 Melampsora abietis-canadensis | reverse complement strand
GATGAGGATGAGGATGAGATCCAAGTGATTAGTGGGAGGGATTTTAGACAGAATGGGGAACGAGATGGAGGTGTGAATGGATTAGATCATCAGAAAAGAAGAAAAACCTCACATTTGGCTTTAGAGGAAGCAGATGAGGATAGGGAATCGACTAGGAGGAGATTGAACCTCGAACAAGAAAGGAATTTGATTGAATCTAAAATGATGGAAGAGTTTGTTGAAATTGATTTGAAAGACCCGATCAAAACTCCAAAAAGAAGACGCAAAGTGATTGTAGAAAGTGAAGAAGAAATTGAAGAATGTAAAGGGATAGGAAAACTTGGAGAAATCAATGATGATGATGATGATGAAGAAGAAGAAGTAGATCTAGATGAAGATTTATGGTCGATTCGGAACTCAGCCAAAAAGAAGCGAAGATCGATTCCCGAATCCAACCGACCGGCGGAAAAAGAAAGTTTAGAAAGTTTATTGAGTTCATGTCATTATAAGTTAAGGGATCTTGAAGCTGAATTAAACTTGGTAGGTATCACGACTTCCAAAGAGTTGAGTGGATTGAATTGGAGTGGGTTTTGTCAGATCATGAAGACGGTTTTGGGAAGGCTTTTGGAAGGCGATCGTGGTGGGCGGGGATGGATGTTGGATGTCTTGTGGAATAGGATGAGGTTTAGAGGTCAACCAAAAGAGAATGGGACGGGGACGGGGGAGGAAAGGGTTTGGGGGATGTGTTGGTGTTGGCCTAGGATGGTGGAGCCTGAGGGGAATGGGAGGGGGATTTGTGAGAAATGTAGGTTTTGGAAAAGGTTGGATTGAGATTGATTGGGAAATTTATATGGGGTTTCGATTGGGGTTTTTTTAAAGGGTTTTGTGGTATGATGATCTTTTGGATAGATGTTTTTTTTATTTGAGAAAAAAAAAGAAAAAGATTGATTCTTTTTCCTTTTTGTATGTTTAGAACATTGAGAATTTTCCATATAGATACAAAGTGGTTTTTGTGGGCGTTTTTGGTTTGGTTTGGTTTGGTTTGGTTGAACTTGGTTGAACCTTGGAGTGAAAGAATTAGAAGATAAAAGAAAGATGAAAAGACATGTAACATATTATGAATTTTTTTTAGAATGGGTTTATTGAATGAAGATCAATCAAAAGGTGATATGATTGGAATTACATACATATGTACTTATATAAAATGAAAACTTTGTAGAGAAGATTGGTGTGAAGAAATATGACTGGTGTAGATGAACAAAACAAAGGAAAGTCAAGAAACACAAATCAAGTTTCTTGAAAGTGTGTTTCTTTTTTACAAAGCTTGGTTTTTCATTTTTGGGAAGATTTGAGGCTTATAGATTGATGAGTAAAGTTGAATTGTTTGATGGTGAGATTGGTTGATCATGGTCAAGGGATAGCTTAGCTTAGCTTGCTCATTCCTGGTGATGAAAAGTTGGAAGGGAGTGTTTGAAAATTGAATCTGTCAAGGGTTTTCTTTTGTGTGCATGTACATGATACTTTGTCAAGAAAGATTCAGGTTGGATGGATGAAAGGAACCGAAGAAGAAGTAAGTTTTGTTTTGGAAAGAAGGGTAGGGAGAAAAGAGGATAGGAAGGCGCAGGCGCAGGCTTCAATGGGATGGGTTTTCCTAGACTCAAGTTCACTGATTTCCTTTTCACTCATGGGCTGGGTTTGACACCACGAGGATTTGGACAAATCTGACTTACACAAGGTGAAGATGGATCATACATAATTATCCAGTGCATCTTGCCCCTGCGGCCTTGACTTGACTGTCAAGTTATAGTTCAACTTGTAAGTAACGAGTTATTTATGATTGGAATATCCGGAGTTAGGGACTTCAAGTCGAATGTTGTTTGAATGATGACTTCTGTTTGAAAATCTCTTTATCATTTGTGCTGTAGATATCCTTTCCTTCTCGTAATACCACTACCAAATTGGAACGAAATCGTGCACCTTTTAAATACATATGTATGTAGAAAACCTTCTGGGTGCGAAAAGGTTACCTGATGATATCCAAGGGACATACTGCCTGTGACTTCGAGAGAGTCGGTCAAGTTCGTGATATCCCGTTGATCGCCTTTTCAACACTTGGTAACTAAGCACCTCAAATATCTATCCAGAGGAAACAAAGGCTTAATGATATCATTTCCTTTGGATTGAATTCGTTCGCATCACTTCAACATCAAAGGAAAAGTTAGAATCTATTGCTTTGATGACTGACGTAGATATGCAACGAGAACTATTTTCTTTTTGGTTTTGGTCATCTTGGTATTGGGACATTTGGGTATATAGATGGTAGCTTCTTTGAACGATCTGTTGGTTTCCTTACAATTTTTTTTCTTCTTCTTCATCTCGTTCATACAAATTCCTCAACATTCAAATTCATTCAAAACAACAATCATATCCTATAAATCCTCTTTCAGTATCTTTGTTCCTTGTCTTCTCTTCATAAACATTATAACAACACAATGAACAATCCATCTCAGATCTTGTTATTTCTTTTCGTTTTTCATCAATTTGATGCTGCTTTTTCAAGATTTCATAAAGTGTATCCTCATCATAAAAGGTTCGATTATCAACTTCAAAGTGTTGATCTGAATCAAATGGATGGAATCATTCAAGAAATCACCAATCTAAACAAATTAACTTCAAGCAATCTTACTCCAATGAAATTACCCAACGAACTCGATCCGACCACTGATAGTATCAGTACTAATAGTATTAGTAGTAATCCTGGAGAGATGAGTAGTTATTCACCAACAGATACGCAGTCAGGATCAACTTCCAGTGCTCAGAAGAATCCAACATCTATTCCTAATTTGAATACATCTGATGGCCATTCAAAAGACAAAAGTGGCGAAGTTCGATCCAATCATACAACTAACTCATCACCAAACTCAGGCGTTCCTAAGACTAAAGATTGTAATACTTTGAATTCCACTAGTAAAGAGTCAACTTCAGTTAATGGAAAGAACCAAACAACTAATACTAGTAGCACAAATCCAATTACGATTCCTAATTTGAATGTATCTAAAGAAAATTCGAAAAATGATAGTATCACTGAAGATCAATCGGATAATTCATCTGGACATACCACTGACTCATTAGAGAACTCAGATTCTTCGGAGACCGAGCAGGAAGCATCAGGTAGCTCAGATACTACGAATACTGAGGACAAACCTTCAAGAAGCACGAATCCCTCAAACCCGAAGGATTGTGATAAAGATCAGGATCACAAAGCTGGCACGATCAAGAAGACTGTGAATACTGCTAGAATTGAAAAATCCAAGAGTGCACCTTCTCAGAATCCTCCTGAACGTCTTCCTACGGGATCTGATCAATCACTTCATCATTCTGGAAATGAGATCAATCCTTCACGTCAAATTGAAAGTCAGAATGAAGAGTTTGGTGGAAATTATGTATAGGAATCGAATTATAAAACCCATGAATCGGTGATCTATTGATTTCACTTGAGGCATTTTGTTTTTCTATATCACGTAAGTTGGAATCCTTTTTTTTCTGCCTTTCTCTTGAACCATTCTGATGAATCAATGTTAATCTTTTGTGACTGATCTTTCGGACGACTTTTGGTTTTTTTTGTCTTTGAAAAGTCTCCTACTATGTACAATTCATTTTGTTCTTTGTTCTTTTTCTTTGGAATCAAATTGATTTCAATTTGTTGAATAAAGGATTTTACTTATATCTCTAATTTGATTATTGTGATTGGTTTTTGCAAAATCACTCAACATATTTTTGTGATTTGATCAAGATGATGATGATGTATAGGTACTTCAACTTGTATGGAGGTAGATAAGAAAATCAATCATGTTCATTCTGTGAATACCTTATACCATCCTTTTCCAGTGAATGTAACAAATTTGAGTAAATGTCAAGCACCCAAGACATTTGGTTTTACAAGGTTTTTAGGCAAAGCTTTTGTGCTATGAGACCAAAACATATCATAAACAAGGTCAAACAATACTTTGTGGAATGAAAAGGATGGATTCGAAAACCAAAGCTGCCCCAAAAGGATACAAAGAGTCGAGTTGAGGGGATGTAAGATAGAATTCAAATTGATAAGAGAATTAACAATTCTTGAAGTAAGAATGATGAGAGTTGAGAATGAGAATGATGTTCAACAACTAGAGTTTAATTACAATATACCACAAAATTTATCGAAGGAAAGAAAATCAGACTCGCAAGGAGAGGTAAAGGCCAGGCATAAGACATATCGTGCCGCATTTCAATCTGTGGACAACAAGTTACCAAGTTATTTTGAGCTTTTGAGACAATTTTCAAAATTCTCATTCACTTCTTTTTTTGTATTATTTAAAACCGCTTTGAAGATGTAGAGGGAATAATACAACATCAAAGGAAAATAATCACGTAGATCTGAATCTAGAAGATTCCTAGTCAGCACCAACTCAACATGCTGATTGGATACGAATTTCGTGTACCTCAATTATCTCAATTCAGGCATGCGCTGTTGGTGTAGCGGTTAGCATTGAAGCCTTCCATCGAGAATAGCTTTAGTCCGGGGTTCGAATCCCCGACAGCGCATCCCTTTTGCTAGTCCCTTGAAGGATGGTGAAAGAGATGCCGAAGGTAGAGGATATCACTATAATGTTGTAGTTCTTTAGACAAGGGTTTCATTTACAAAAGACGGATCAATTTTTGGGTAGTGCGAAAGGCTTGTATCTCGAAGGATTTCAAGAATTCAAAGCCATGTTTGCGGCCCTTAGGGTGTATGCAGCAGATATAGGTAAATGGTATCCAAGTGAGAAAAGGTTGATCAGAATCATACAAGTCACCGTGTCCCGGGTCGCGTTCGCTCGTCGACAAGCACGCACGAATTTCCTTTGTCACTCAAAGGGAGTTGGTGTACGCTCGTTGATGAGCAAACACCGCCCGCACATGGTGACAGGAAGATGTAATTTCACATGAAGTTTGTAGAGCGGAAAAAATCGGCTGAACAATGGAAAAACAACTCCAGAATAACAATTAACTTGAAGAACGGTCTTGGCCGACGAAGTGTTGAGGTGATTCTAAGAACAAGTATTCTAGCCAATAAGGATGATGAGGTTTGTATGTTTAGAAACCTCTTTGGAAAACTGTTGAGAAAAAACCACGAATCGACTGTTAGGATAGCAAGCAAGGATTGAGCTACAGACGATTGAAAGGAAGGAATTTGATCTATAAACTGACTGCAATGATCGAAGATTCACTCTTCAATGCTGTGCGTGATCGGCGTTGCTGATGGCTCGCGTGGTAGGGCCGGAACTGGCGACGACGCAATCATGATTCTAAGCTGTGTGAAATGTTAAACAATCTTGAGATTAGGAGATGGGAAATTGAACGCGATGCTTGGGCTTTCAACCTGATTATAGATAAAATCACTTACGATACCTAGCAAGATTCCTGACCCACCTCCTTTTGATCGTACAAGAGAGAGAGAGAGCGAAAAATGGTAAGTTGAATAGTAAGACACGTCAAGCGCTTGGCATATCGAGTGAAGAGAATATGGTTGCACATCCTTACTTACTGATTATATATATTCAGTTTGAAGAATCATTCATCAAAAACAGACAATACAACACGATCAGATATATAGCAATACGTAAATAAGGACATGGAATTTGACGTTACCCCCAGGTGAAATTTGTCCATATAACCTGGACAGCTACGGCTTGCAGATAAGTACGTTTGTTCGGTGTTTCGTACCAATTTAAAGCTGGAATAAAAAGAATGTTAATGCTGACTCCATAACGAATGATAGTATAAAGCTAACCTGTGGCTAAGCAGCATAGCATTGTGGACACCATCGGAAACAGCATCAAGACCGCCACCCATGTCAAATTGACTGTATAAACCCTCGTGATGATGTACTGCTGTTGGAGGGTTGTCTCGTGGGAGGTTACCTTCTCATCAAGGATCTTTGAAGTCGATTGGGATTCATCGAGTTTATCTCCACGTGTGTATCTTGGTAGCCAATCAGTCCAGCTTTCTACCGGTTTGTCTTTCAGATTGATCGTATCTTCGTCTTGTTCCCCGTGGATTGGTTCTGTGGAAACTGAAGAGGACTTTTCCGAGCCTGAAACGGGTCGTCCTGATCTTAGTTCCTGCCTGTGTATGCAGCGATCCCTCAATACTTTGAGGCTTGAAAACGAACACCGAAGGATTCTAATCTGAAGAAACATGAGAACAGAAGTTTGTAAAACGGCCACGAAAAAAAGAAGTCCAGCTGTCCAACGGGTGTAAAACAAAATTCTCTCCCCTGTCTTGGCGAGCTGAAGGAGTTGCAATAAAAGTTGTGCTTCCTTGGTGATTTTTAGGATGTTACTTGTTGAGTCATAAGGGACTGGAGTATTTCTCAGAAAATGAATCATCTGATGACACGCTGTATCAAAGATCTTCCATTGGCTCTTCGCACGAGCAAAGCTCTGGATAGCTGGAACCCCTGTAATTGCCGGGACCACGAAAGGCAAGAGTGCTCCAGCGATGACGATGGAGTTGAATTGATTGGGAGTCAGAAGGTGTCTTTCCATCGTTACGCGTCGTGGGGACCAACTCATAGTTTGAAATCGGTACTTTCGAGAGGGGAGTGCGTAAGCCGTTAAGATAACTACATCACGTTACGTAGACATCAGCAGTTGTTCATCGACTTTGCAGGAAGAATCTTTTCCGGGGTTTGAAAGAGGGAGCAGGACCGGACTCACTCTGTTCCCAAGCCAGCATCAATCCAACTGGGCCCAAGCAAAAAAACACAACGAGAAAATATCAGTTGTTTTGCCGCTTTCTAGTGCTAATTTGGCGTTGTCTTAACCGGGGAATGTGAAATGCCTGACCGGATACGGAAACAAAATGTAGACTAGTCGTGCACACATCCAATCGACGTGAAAAGGAAGCCAGTGCTAGAAATGCAACTGATGCCCAGCCGCAAGGCAATCATATTCATTTAGGGTATGTCATCCATAAGAAATTGCCAGAGCTGAGCTAGTTGATGAATTTTCTTGAGACTCACGAGTGCCATATATGACCACTAGGACGGGTGTAGTTGTGTGCATTTTCGGGTGAATATAGCCTTCTGAATCCCTGAAGGACAAGGCGCTGTCCTTGGTGCGAGTATGCCTGATAGCACTTAAAATAAACATCATCATCGATATAACATGTGAGCACATGAGCGAGATCACGATTATCATGCTCCCCCGCGAGTGTTGATGATGAAGCTCTCTGTGAACCTCTTCACGCAAGTTGACCCACTCTTCAACACTGTCTGGTAAAATAAAATCTTTGATTCGCATGAGGTATGAGTTGATGAAAGAAAGACCAATACTAAAAATTTGAGAGGTAGAATAGACAATAACTATGAGGGGGTCAGACAAGTCGAATCCTAATGTTGTTCAAAATTCAAGATGCTCGAAACAATTCTTTGTGAGTCCAAGCGGGCGCTCTGACCCGGATGATCTTAAGACATTAGATTGCACTTCTATGAGCGAAAAACAGACCTCTTTCTCATCAATGAAACACAATCAAGATTTCTCGCCCAATCTGTTTGATGAGCATCAGCTGGGCGAAAGATTTGGAAGATGCGGAAGCGGTGGTCAGAATCCGTCATCAGGAGATTTGCACCACAATGCGCTGGACGTGACCACGCTCAGAACCTGAGCCATGAGCGGCACTTCACAGATGAAGGAATCTTAATGAGATGTACAATACATCATTAGAAAACATGGGGTGTCGAAATGTGATCTTGCTTGACTTGCTTCGGAGCCAATATTCATTCAAGGTCTACGTCCTTGAAATCGTGAGCTTTTTGTCAGCCACAAAGAAAATCAAGGATATCTCGGAGAACCAATATCAACATGTCGATCAATGCGTTGCCATTCACGATCACTGAAGCAACAACAACAACGCGAACCAGAAGGGGATTTCGAGAAAGGGCCTCGGTGCAGTCAGGTGCAGTCTGCGGCCAGCTCGCAGTCGAGTTCAAACGAGACCAGCGATATTTGTATCATTGCTCCCCACATACGTGAAAGTCAACGCGTCAAATGAAAGGCTTGGACCTGGATCATCTCTTTCAAAGGCTTTTGATATCTTAAAACAAAGAAGCGGCTTGAGCACGACTTCTGGACTTCGTCCGTCGAGATCAACTTCACTGTAATTTCGGTATAGTTGATTCTATGAGTTGCCAACCGGAAATAGTAATCAGAAGTGACTGTATTCGTTCGTCCATGGTTGCTTGAAAAGTAAAGAAAATCAGGAAGTGGTCAATATGATGAGACGCGAAAGGAAATTATCACTGAGTAAATTGACACTTGGGCTTTCGTCAAGTTCTGGGTCATATGATTCTTCATTTCTTGAACTCTTTCCTCATCAAAGTATCACAATCAAACTTGTCTTCTTCATTAATCAAAATATAACAATTGATAAAATCTGTCTTTCATCATCGTCAACCATTCATATTGTCATAATTCCAATTTTCAATTCCAATCCACAACTTTTGGATCCTTCAGATACAAGAACATCAACCTGAGGCTATATCAATAAGCTTGACAACACCATGTCCTCATCTCAATCTACTAATCCGTCGTCTGATGGAACCAACAACACCGTTACAAGCAATCCAGACCACCAACCCACTCCCGCGCTTTCAACTAACGAAAGACCCCGAACCACGCGTCGCTTTTGGGAAGCCTTTTCCATCAATACATCTGATTCTTCGACACCGGCTCCAGATCTTTCAAAGTGTACCGAAGAAATCCTGAGACTTACAAACCTTTCGAACGCTCCTGAGTTTACTCCGCCCGACCGCCTCCAGGAAATCACTAGCCTTGTGGACAGAGCCTTCCAGAATGGAAATTTGCAGCTCAACAACACAGCTGGAAGCAATCCAGACGACCAATTCAATGCGGCGCTTCCTATTCACGAAGAATCACAGTCAACAACCACTCGAGATTCTTCAAACCAATCATAAGTTACTGTACTCAACCAATGCGAGCCTGGTTTATCATACTATCACTATGGCCAAGTTTCTTATTGGCAGACATGTAGCAAATGTGTCATTATGCTCTATATATACTGCTGTAATGTGTGTCCCACACATGTAACTTATCTACAGATAAGAGGCGTGTAAACGGATGATAGACCACCATGTGAAAGCGCTTGCATATGAGCAGCCATGATTCTAAACCACAGCGTCAAAGCCACGACCATTGGTCAGTAATCAATGTCTTTGGATCACGGTTGTTTTGTTATTTGAAATCTTGTCTTTCTTCAACTTAGGATGATTCAGTGGTAGTGTCACAGGCTTTGGTTCGAGTTCACCATACTCTTACGTTGTGATCTTTGACTTTGACTTTCACCTCGAGTATATCTTTGCTTGTGGAGTCTTCGAAGAAAGGCCTCGAAAGTATCACTATGGGTTATATTAAGTGCTGACAGATCCAAATGCATACATTAAGATGAAGTGAGACCTTCGACAGATGCCCATTCCCTGAGTGAAAGTGAGAATTAAGAAAACGAGAGAAGCAAAGAGCGAAAAGTAAAGCAACAAAGTATGTAAACAAGAAAACGAAAAAATGATTCACTCGATTCGAGGTTTAGAAGTAACCTATCGCGACCCATCAATCACCCTCAGCACCTTTTTCATTTCGCATCCACCACAAAAATTAAAATGTAAAGGCTGCACTTGACTTTCCACGTCCGAAAGAATAGACCACGAAAGAAGAGAAGAACAATCCGACTGTGATACCGATGGCAACCTGTACCATTCGGAAACCTATATGAAGACAGGAAGATGTGAGTAAGACTGACGGTGGCTCGCACGGTGATGAATATATGAACTGACCAATGACCAATCCATTACTATAGGAGTCGCCAGAATTTGAGTGGTAAGTCATGGCGAGACCACCAGCGGCTGCAATACCTGATGGAACCAAGAAAAGAACACCGGTTACCATACTGATGTTTTGAGAGATGAAAAATATATCAGGATGTCAGCTCAAATCGGGCAACGTATTGGATAGTTCACACAGGATACTGACCTCGTAAATGCTGTACCCTTGAAGACTCGAGAATACATATTTCCCATTAATCCAATCGCAAACGCTCCCAAGAATGAAACAACATCGGAACGATCGAAAATCTATCAAGTACGATCATATGAGCCTTGGTCCAAAAAAACCTTACAAAAGTAAGAAAACACGTTTTTGAATTTGTACTCACAAATTGATTTGCGAAGTAATTGCAAACCCATCCAGCACAAGCAATGACCACCATAACTGGCATCTGCTTGCTTCTGAGGGGCTGCAGATTCCACAAGCTAAGGAAGAACGAGAAAGCTGGAACGAGAAGGAACATCCACCAGGGATTGATACTCTGTCTCCACCATTCCCATTCGGGGTTCCGATAACATTGAATATTTCCTTGCTTGAGAAGCGCATCATTGGTTCCAGCAGTACTGTTTGTGAGAGTGAATTTTCCGTCCATGACAGGTAAAGTTCCATTCAGTCCACTGAAGGATCCTGCGAGAGAGTAAGACTGGGATGTAGCATGCATCGCTGCGATCCTTCGTGCATTGGGATCCAAGAGATAGTAGAAATCTGATCCAATAGAAATTCCAAATCCCTAAACAGTATAAATATCAACAAGTGAAATCATGTGGATGTCTCCGATGTCCCCTTGAAAGGTCACTCACCAAAAACAGCGAGTAAATTACTGCGTAAACCATTCTGACTGAGCCAGCGATCAAATTCTTGGAGGCCAACTCCAATGAACCGCACACTTTGAGATCGAAAGAATGAGCACATTGAGACATTTTGATTGAATAAGTCTCTAGGTGGACATGAACTTACAGATTGTATATCCGGGGAGGATCAAAACTACACCAGCCGAAGAAAGAGACTCATAACAGAAAAATTGAGTGGTAGAAAGTCCACGAGCAACAAAGGAGACGAGCGTGGCAATGGAGATCTCAAAGATGTTCGAATACATTTGATTTTTAGTCGCTCGCAATTGCATGAAAGCTAAAAAGCTTCCAAAGGCAGCCGAAACCCACTAATAAAACCGACCATGGAACATCAGTCAATGAGGCTTCACTTACTGAGATTCGCGAAGAGAACTCACTGCGTCCACAAAACTTCCAGCAAAACCCAACATTGAAATAATTCCGCAACAAAAAGCTGCAATTATCATTCTCTGCCAGACCGTATAGATGGGCTCTTCATTCAAGATCCGATGTAACGCAGCGCTACCTTCACCAACTCCAGTTTGATCGTGCACCACACTTTTATAAATTTCGTGTACCCGATGTAGCTGGCCCAACGCGATATCCCCCACGGCTTTTACCTGTGTGAATGAACGTTCATCTTATGAGTTCTTACACAAAGGACTTTATATAGTTCTGATGAGACTAATCAACTTACAAAGTGGGTCTCAGAGGTTCGCGTGTCACAGTCTCCAAATGTGGCAATGACTATAGAGGGTAAGTGAACAAACTGTGCATCGATCTCGAGTACACGAGCAGTAGCGCTCAATTGGGATTCTAATCGATGACTAGGTGCTCCAGTTGCCATCAAAGCTTTGGCAAGCTTGAGAATAAAGTCTTGTCGCTTTAGAATATCTATTGAGAAATATATATAAGGATCGGTGAATCTCTATAGATACCGCAAGTAAGTTGAAAGGATACTTACCAGCAACATGCATGGTGATACTTGCTCGGCGTTCACGAGTCTTGGCCTTGCGACTATGAATCCTGTCTTGAACCTGATCAACTATAGTGCGGAAGGTCATGACAGATCTTGCGCTTCGAACACTTCCGCCGTCACTGTCACCAGCATCAGAAGTGCGAGACTTGCGCCTATGAAGGCTGGGCCGACGGTTGCTTTGATGTTTTGACCGATCATGTTTTTCACCGGCTCCGTGCGTCGAGAAGATATCGGAAGCGAAGTCGAGCGGTTCCCCATGGCGAGAGGAAGGGCGACCGGTTGTTTTGCGGCGAACTATCCGGGAGTCATTTGAAGGAACGCGGCTGGTCGCTACACTCTCGGCGGNGCCGAGCTAGATCGTTCGACTGGACCGCCAGCACCATAGAGCTCTAAAAGGTGAGAGAGTACACCACCTTTGAGATTGGAGAGTTCGTTTTCATTACCAGACGCGTGATCTTGGTCTTCCTCATGATGACCGACTTTCTGACCACGACGACGATGAACATGTGAGTCGACGATACTGGCTGCGTTCATCACAGGCTGGTGGTTGACAATGTCCTCAGTCGTACTTCGTCGCAGGGAAGGCTTGAGTGGCTGAGAAGTGCGGTGCTGTGGATCTCTTCCGGCAGTGTTGCCTGCAGTTTCGATACTTGGGAACTTTCCTTTTGTAGGCGACGCGTTTGCTGCCTCAATATCACCCCGACCCACCAAAGTATCTTCACTTCCTCTTCTTCTCTCTTCTCGCAAGG
Source organism: Melampsora abietis-canadensis (assembly GCA_002157025.1). Classification (NCBI taxonomy): domain Eukaryota; kingdom Fungi; phylum Basidiomycota; class Pucciniomycetes; order Pucciniales; family Melampsoraceae; genus Melampsora; species Melampsora abietis-canadensis. The sequence continues at coordinate 11,997 of KZ123075.1, read as the reverse complement.
CCTCAAGTCCTTCAGAGGGGTCATACATCCCATGATGACGCATGTGAAACGTGTCGTTTGTTGCCTGTGATTGTAGAAGAGGAGCAGGCGTTGGACACCGACATTCTAAGTTTGCAGACGCGGCCGATTCAGGTTTAGGAAGCGTAGAAAAGTCTGTGGGATAGATATGAGGTGCGGAATTTCGATGTTGATGCACAACGCTTTGGTAAGCGGCATCGGGATAGTTGAGATGACCGGGCAGGATATCGTGTATTGAGTGGTGACGTGGGGCACCTGCTTGGTTGAATCGCGCTTTCTCGGGAGAGAGTGCCTGAACTTGTGCTAAGGAAGGGGCTTGAAATACAGATTGATAGGGTGAGCAGCTCGAAGGTGCTTGGGACAGAAAAGGGGTCACAGATGCTTGCGAAGGAATAGTGTTTTGAAAGTTTGGAACCTGAGGTGAGAAATTAGAGCGGTGAGGGGAAAGACTGGAATAAGTGGCAAAGTTTGGTTGAAGTGGTGAGGTGGCCGAAGCAAGAGCACTTTGCGTGGGTTGATTAGTTGAATAAGGTTGATAAGCAGGAACGGAAGAGTGGGCTTGAGGCGGGATTGGAATCACCACGCTTCCGGGAGCTGAGGTTGTTGAAGGTGTGTGCAGAAAGGATGGGCGAGAGTCCATTCCTGCTGTTGGGGGCTGACTGCGTGGAGAAAGGTCTTCCCCATCGGTCCATTGGCTTTCATGATATATTGACTGATTGTCATCATCCTCGTTTGCGGTACTCGATTCCGAAGAAGAAGCAAAGTACGCCTCAGTCACTTTGCTAGCAGCAGGCGTAGGTGGTCGCCCTCGAGTAGAGCGGCCCGGCGTGGTGATTTGTGGGATCGAGATGAAGGTAGGTGCCGCCTCTTCGTCAGTGAATCTGACTGAACTCCTTCGGCGCTCTGCGATGGTTGCGTTAGGTGCTGACATGATCAGAGCCGGTCTGGATCTTTGGCTGGAGTCAGAGAAGTGTGTAAAGAAGCAAACATTGTAAGATTCATAGAGGCACGATGCAAGCACAGAGTCAAAAGAAGCGTACAAATAGGTGATCGAATCGGAATCGCTTGGGCACGGGGTATGCTACCAGCGCGCGTTTCAACAAGCAATGGATTTAGTCAAGGAGAGCCTAGTGTTCAATTGTTATGCAAAGTTAGATTAGAGTGATTGAAGTTCCGAAAATGATAGTAAGGTATATTGGAAGAAAGGACGGAATGAGGTAGGTTTGGTCCTGGACGATTACAAAGTTATAGGAGATATATATCGCCAGATGGCGTTGGGCGATCGACGAGGTAAAAGAGGCGAAGGAAGAGAGGCTAGGAGAGCCAATGACGATCGCGCTGGAGTAGTCTGTTTGAAGGGAAATGGCAGTCATGATCCAAATTCTTCACCCTCGACGGAAGGCCGGCAGGTGGAATGGCAAGCTCCAGAAGATTGCCAGTAGGGTGAATATAGTTCCATCAGCGCCGTCCCGGGCAGAGCTCTGCCAATTCATAGTCATGGGTTGAGCTCTTCCTGACCGTGTTTGCCTTCTACCTTGCACTTATTCTCGCCATCGATCTGAGTATATGCCGTGTTTTCCGATGGCAGCCAAGACTAGGTGGTAAGGTGTCCCGATAGACATGACTCAGGCCAGGAACAAGTTTTCGATGTTCGTTTGTCTCTCAACTTTTCCTCGTCATCGAACTTGACATCAGATTTAGTGTTCGAGTTGAAGACCCGTTGTGGATTAGGCTGTGATCCGGGCAGTTGCGAAAGCTTCGAATCCGCTGATCATGAGCCATCTCGTCCACCAAGTCAGATTCGTCTTCAACGTGTCTCGACCCCAAACGCTGTCCAAGCTTCGTTTTCACGCTTCGCACATATGAGGAGGTGAGTGAGGTCATTGGTGTTGTCCACGACTGTGATGAATGATGGATACGATCGACTTGTGTCCCAAAAATTGAATGAGAGCCGTATAAAATCTCAGCCACTCGGATTCGAAAGTCATGGCAGAAAAGAAGTTCGGTTCAAGTTCAACTCAGCTCAACGAAGAACCTCACAAACAACATTTTCACAACATCCCCACCTTATAGTTGTAGTCTTGTCTTGCTTGATCATTCTTTTTCTTAAGCTTTGCAACCGAGTCTTTTACCTTATCCCGTCTGATAGATCTCAAAGACTTCACATAGATCCTGCACAACCATTGCGTTGCCTCAGGAAGCCCTTATACAGAAAGCACGTTCCAAAGCCACCTCGTTCATCAACCCCGGCCTTAACCCTTCATCCATACTGGGTGATTTACCTCACAAAGACTATCAAGACTCAGGCCATTGACCAAGAGCAGTTTTGCTTCAGTCTTCAATTGCAAACGATGAGCTTTTCATCTGGAAGGGTACTAGCCATCACGTCAAAGTTTGGTATGCCCTTTGCATGTGTAACCCAGATCAAACATTCCCTTATGTGACGAATTATCAAGTATGCAAGGTTTTGCGTGTGCTTTCTTTTGTCCCTCCAATTTCAAGCTCTCACTCCAACTATCAAACAGATCTATTTCACCACTTTAGCTGTCATTGAGCTTTTGGGTGGGCAGGATAAATTGGAGGACGCCACCATTCTAAAGAAATCAACCTAACAAAGATAAAGGTTTTTGGGTCTTTTACCAACCCAAAATTGCACTTCAGAAGCATTTGAAACAAACCTTGACGTTTGAAGTCATTAACTGACATGCAAGCATACTTCACATAGATACAATGGACGCCGTTTCAATAACCAGGAAGATACACCCAAAAAGTTTAATGTATGTTCCAATGGGATGTAAACAATAGATTCTTATCAATATCTCACATAAAATAAAATAAAAATTTGAAGGCTGGCTACATCAGAGACAAATGACCTCCTTCAATCCGATTGCAATTATCAAATAATCGTTCCTTATGTACCTTTTTCTCGGCGTGCTTCATGATGAAGCTTCACTAATAATTTGATGCTTATTCACAATCTTTCGATAAGCTTTGGATGCTTTCTCTCGCCTTGTAAAGCACAGGTTTTGTACATAGGATAGAATCATCCGCATCCTCAGTGCTGACAAGTATTGCCATTGCGCCTTTCTCAAGGAATGTCTTGTATTCGATCAGATTTTATTGCTCTAGTATATTCTTAGATCATCAATGTCATTTAAAGTTCTTCAAGTCACAATTACAATTTATATGTATCACACAATCAGGTCCAACAGAACATATGGTATGAAAACCTCGAAAGGCATTGAGGTGGAAAATGATTGACCCGAATCTTGAAGGGTGAAGTTGATGACCTGGTACGGATCGGTCCGACTGTAACCCGAGTACAGGCTATCCTTCGAGTCGGGGCTCGGTGGTATTGTTGAATGAAGTGATCGATGACCAACACAGTCACAACAGTTCTCAACAAAAAAGTCAATCCACACCCATCCATCATCAACCATTCAGAAACTATATCAACATTCTCAATCAAATCAAATCAAATCCATCCATCACATGGCAACATCATCTCCTTCTTTAAGAGACTATCAAATTCAATCATTAAAAACTCTACTGAGTTTTAACAATCCAAACCAACAACTTACCACCACCACCACCACAACAGAACCAGATCCCAGTACATTACCACCATGGAAAGTCCTCATCCTCGACCAAAGATCCCAAGACATCCTAGCCACAACCTTACGAGTGCAAGATCTAAGAGCTTTAGGGGTCACACTTCATATGCAACTTAACTCAGATCGACCTCCACTTCCGGATGTACCGGCTATTTATTTTGTTAGTCCTACGAGAGATTCAATTAAAAGGATCGGTGCAGATCTTGAAAAAGGTCTGTATGAAACGTTTTATTTAAACTTTACTAGTACTTTACCAAGACCATTATTAGAGGAATTGGCTAGTTTAGTTATAGATACTGGTGCTGATGCTTCGGTGGAACAGGTAGGCTTGGGGATTAACCAGAAGTCATAAATGATTCTCTCTGACTTGTGATGTATCTTTTTTGACATTTTCCCTTACCCCAGGTTTACGATCAATACCTCGATTTCATTGTGCTTGAACCCCATTTATTTTGTCTTTCATATACCGGTAGTAGTCCAGGACCCAAACGTACAACATACGAGATCTTGAACGATCCGCGTGCGTCAGAAGAAGATGTTGAGCAAACGGCTGACAGTATTGCAAAGGGACTCTTCAGTGTCGTAGCTACAATGGGTTAGTCATGCCCGATTGCCACTCATCAGGCTTGGCTGACCTTTGGTCTCTTTGAATTCCATACAGCTCAGTTACCAATCATTCGTTGTCCACGTGGAAATGCTGCGGAGATGGTGGCGAGAAAGTTGGATAGTCGGTTACGTGACTATCTGTTATCGTCGAGATCTAATCATCTCTTCACTTCTGAGTCTGGACGACCGGTCTTATTGATCCTTGATCGGAATATTGATCTGGTACCAATGTTGAGTCATAGTTGGACTTATCAAGCTTTGGTTAATGATGTACTTGAGATGAAACTCAATCGTGTCACTGTTGAGGTCTGTTTCCACTTTCCAAAATCATGGGATCTTATTTATCCACTTTCTGCATCATGCATACCCAAAAATAGATAGGTTCTGATATATCTTTACCAAACCTTTTGTTCGAATCGGTATAGACACCAGAGGCTGGTCGATTGCAGAAACGGGTCTATGACCTTGATAGTAAGGATTTCTTCTGGGCTAAAAATTCAAGCAAACCATTTCCAGAAGTAGCAGAAGAGATTGATACCGAACTCAACAAGTTAGCCCTATTGCTTGCTCTTTCCGTCTCATTCTATGCTCACATGTACAATCATCTTGATCCCTTGATTTAGATACAAATCTGACGCAGCCGAGATCACACGGTCAACAGGTATTGGAGATATCAATGATGTATCACAGATTGACGTCACATCCAATGCAGCCCATCTCAAAGCTGCCATCACCGCTCTTCCTGAACTCACTGCACGTAAGACGACACTGGACACTCATATGAACATTGCAACTGCCTTACTCCAAGGTATCAAACATCGAGGGCTTGATACGTTATTCCAAATGGAAGATTCGATTTCTAAACAGAATCGACAAACTCTATTAGAAGCTCTCAAAGACCCCGAGAAACATGAACCGATGGATAAATTAAGGTTAATGTTGATTTATTATTTAAGTAATAATGAAATCTCAAAGGATGATCTGATTGAGTATGAACGAGCTTTGAAAGAGTGTGGGGTAGAACGGATGGGGATTTGGGAGTATGTTAAGAAGATCAAGGAGATCTTGCGGATGACTAACTCGATGAGTTTGGGTACTGCTAGTGTGCCGGCTTCAATGTCGAATACTAGTAGTGGTCCAGGTGGTGAACTGTTTAGAGGGTTTAGTGCGATCAGTAACCGGGTAAGTCTCAATCTACAAGCTATATATGTCAAAGCTTCACCCTGGGCACGCTTCTTGACCATCTCCTCTTGGTGTTATGACTGATAACATTTCTCGGTTCATGTATCCTGTGACTAAATCAGTTAACAGATCGTCTAAAAGAAGGAGGACTAGGCGGAGGAGCCTTTGATAATATTCTATCCGGAGTGAAAAACTTTTTACCAGGAAGGAAAGATTTTGGGGTCACAAGATTGGTCGAAGCAGTTATGGATCCAAGTTCAGGATCTAACCAAGCTTTGATGGATACCGATGATTATCTTACATTTGATCCAAGGTCTGGAAGGAATATGCCATTAGGTGGAGGACTTAATAAGAAAACTAGAGTTGGGTTTAGTGAAGCGATTGTGTTCGTTGTGGGTGGTGGCGGATATGTTGAAGCTTCAAATCTTCAGGTTCGTTGATCCACTGATCTATCTTTTACTTTGGTAGAGTATCAAAACTAATACTTTGTTGTAGGAATTTGCTACTCGAGCTAGTGTTAGTGGAGGGATTGGTGGAAGTAAAAAGATTACATATGGATCTACTGAGATTCTTACACCTACTGAATTTTTAGATTCGTTAGATAGATTATCAAAAGTTAACACATAAATCGATCTAATTCACCATCCTTATCTCAACTTCTTTGTAATATCTCTTCTTTAGTTTATGTTGATACATACTGCTTTTCTGATACTTTTGTTTGTATTTAATCGTGCTTTTCTCTTACCTTTTTTGCATTTCTCTTTGGTGTGATTTCCTGGAAAGAGAAGATAAATGAATGATTGAGGAGATAGATAGGATTGATGAGATGATGTTGAATCTGATGAGATGAGTCTAGGTCCAAACAGACTTTCTATGTTTGATGACTGGATAGGTATGGGTTATTGTGTAAGGTAGGGTTATGGGTTTAGCATGAGATTGAGTGCTGAGTGAGAGTATGGGGTGAAGAAGGTTTGAGAATGAATTTGAATTCAAAGATTTGGGTTAAACACTGACAGAGCATTGTGATTGTGATTGTGATTGTGATTGATTTGATTGAAATGGTTTGTTCACCTAAAAAACTAAAAACTTCTAATAATCATCTAATCACAACAACAACAACAACAACAACAACAACAACCACTAACATTCCACCTTTATCATTATCACCTTCAAGAAACATTATCAATCACAATGTCAAATCAAAACAACAACAACAACAACAACAACCTTCATCAAATTTCAAAACTTATTTAAATTCAATCTTAATTGTCACTTTCAATAAATCATCTTTAACTAAACTTAATCAAATCAGATTGATTGCTATCTTATTCTTCTTAACTTCTTTATCATTATTTTATTCAAATGTCATCAATTCATCACCAACAAGTTCAATCCAAGAACAAGAAGAACAACCAAGTAAGTCAATCAAATCTAATCTTCTAATCACCAAACACATCCAAGCAAACTTATGCTTTTGTTTTTACAATCAGTCATTGAACTCGATCCATTTCCAATCCCAAGACCTAAACCAATCCTACAACGAAATCGATATATAACTTATTTGCCACATTCAGGTTTTCATAACCAACGTATCGCATTAGAAAATGCATTAACACTAGCATATACATTGAACAGAACATTATTGATCCCACCTTGTTTCTTTGGTACACCAATTCCATATATCAGTTCAGATAAATTGACTCATAGACTTACAACAGCTCAATCGAAACTAGGATTAGAACATTGTCATCAACAAAAAACATCACAATCAGTTTTATCACGCGAATGTCTTGGATCTAATAATGGAATCACTACGATTGGTTGGGATCAAATCATCAATCTAAAATCGATTGCTAAACTAATCTCAATCAAAGATTTACCAAAAGGACTTTATGAAGCTCATTTGTTAGCCAAAGAATTGAATTTAAATCCTAAAGAAGATTTATATAATCTAAAAGATTTCAAAGTTTATGATTATAAGTATTGGATTTCCAATCAGATCCCACTTCAATTCGATCAAACTGGATTAGGAAAATTTGGGAAATGGATCAATGTTAGGGAAGGATTGGAGAAGGACTTGATGGTTTCGAGCAAAGGATTGGTTTGCTTAGGGTCTTTGTTTGGGACATCTAGGATCAAGATCGATCATCATCATCCGGATTCACAACAACAAGAACTCATCAAGACGAGAAGATTGATCAGAAAAGCTATGTTACCTGAAGATTCGATTAATGGGATCTTGAAAAGAAGATCACGAGAGATTGTTAAAAGTTTAGGAGGTCATGATCAGTATTGGTCAGTTCATATTAGATTAGGTGATAGTATTTTTAGATCTGAAAGTCATCTTAGAGCGATGAAAGCTTTGGAAGGATTAGTAACTGGTCCAATGAACCTCACGATCTCTGAACTAAACCAAGCCATTCAAAATGATCACAATCGAATCCAATCTAATCGACATCTTCCGCAAAAGAAATGTAGAGCAAAGTTACATAAACCAAGTTTAGGATTAGAAAAATTCAATCAAATCTTATATATTGCAACCGATTCACCAATCCCTACATCTGAATCCTCTCTAATCCCATTCTTCAAAGCTTTTCCTTGTGTTTATATCTTGAATGATTTCGGATTAGGTCAAGAATTGAATAGGTTGGTGAATTTGATGGATAAGATTTCTTTGGGTCCGTTCTTCGCTCCTTTACTTGATGCTATGGTTTCGGGTCATTCTAAAGGTGTGGTGGGAACTGAAGGTTCTACTTTTAGTAGGTTTGTGGTCGATTTATTGTTTCCTATGTATCATGATTTACCTATCATTGAAAGAGGTTAAAATGTAATATGTATCATCTATCTTCACAAAGTGTTGTTCTTTTTCGCTGTTGTTGTACCATTTTGTATTTTTTTGTTACTTTACTTGTACTTTGATTCAGTTTTTCATTTTTGTATCATTTAAGTTATTTACTTATGTATCATGAAAAGCGGTTTGGAATAAAGTTCATTTCATATCAAATCAAATTATAAGGACAACAATCGTGATTCAACAGATCCTAGACAACAAATGTTGATCAAATGACTTGCATCAACAATCCGGTGAAGTATCATCTGGTCATTCAACGTGAAGCGAAATAAAGAAATCCTTTGGCCGAAAAATCCAAATGCGTCTTGGCTGTTCGGGTGGCATGCTCGACAGTTTGATTTCACT
>KZ123070.1:3497-13699 GCA_002157025.1 Melampsora abietis-canadensis | reverse complement strand
GGATTTGGAAGAAAATCAGGTCTATCAAGATTTGATGTTCTTGCTCAAACCAGACTATGTGGCGGCTGGGCGCCAAATTGCCAAATTACAGTATAAGAGAGAAATACACAGCGTCTGAGATAGACTTGAAGTTGATAGGTGATGTAAGTCGTCAGAACACTTGTGTATATATGGATGTGACATTTTATCACTCTTCCATGAAGCTCATCAACAGGGAACTCCTCTACAAAGCACATCAACATCTTCTTTAGCCATAGTGGTAGGCTTTAATCAAATTTGTGGACATCAACATCTTCTTTAGCCATAGTGGTAAGCTTTGATCAAATTTGTGGACATCAACATCTTCTTTACCCATAGTGGTAGGCTTTGATCAAATTTGTGGGATGGATGTCTGATCAGGGTCATAGAGTGCAGAAAACATTGCTCGCGTAGTTGGTTTGGAGGATACCATTTGAGGAGCCTTTGGATGGACACCATCAATATGCAACTCAATCTATCCTCCAGTGTCATTTGCTTTCACATTTTTGCATAGGTTACTACATCTGGGAAGTGATTTGTGAGTGAAGTCCAGTGTGACTAGTGACATAATCCATATGTTGTACATAACCAATTATGTAAGAGCATCTCCTGACCTAGATTTGGATCCAAGCAACCTTATAAGACGTTACCAGCGCTCCCTGATTGAGGTACCGCCCAAAGCATTAGAGTACGGTCTTCTTGTGTCAGTTGAGCAGTTGCTTTCGTACCGCATTCCAGAGAAGTGATGAAGGCCAAGGCGTCAAGCTCTAGGCGCCGAGTTATCAGGTCTAAAAAACCTATGATTGATCCAGAGATCCTTTAAAAATTACTTGACTGGTCCTTGATACATGCATTGGTACTACAGCTTAGATATACCGACGATCACTCGCAAATGACGTCGGGACAATGAAAAAAGATTATAAAGCTCGTGATATCCTGTGAAAACACCCACAAATGAGTCCTTAGGCTTTAGCAGACTCGTTCAACAATCCTTCGATCTCCTTCTCTAAAGCTTCAGGCTTAGTCAAGCTGAATATAATCATATATGTGAGTTTGATAGGTCAAAAAGGATGAGACTAAAGGTATTACTCACGATGCATGACGATATCGAACGTGTCCGTTCCGATCCACCAAGAATTTCTGAAAACAGAACCAGGTAGATCAGATCGTGAGGAAAATCGAAAAATATCAAGGCTAATGGCCCAGTAAAGTTGACCTACCTCAAAATTCCATTTGATTCGAGTAAGACCAAGCTAGATCCCAAAACCGTACATATAACTATCAATAACAAGTTCTCTTTATTTCCTCAGTTCTACTAGAAACTGCTCTGAAATACGTACCAAACCAGCCTTTTCTTCCTTTAAGAATTTATAAACCTCGCATGCTGAAGCACCATTAACATCACACTTTTTCATAATAGGAAACGTCACCCCATAACTAACCCAACCCCCCCGCAAAGAAAAAACCAAAAAGCTAAATATTTAGAAAGAAGTTGACAAAAAAAAGTGAGACTGAGTGACTAACTTCAATTTACAGAAACTAGCGACTTCTGCATCTGTTCCAGGTTCTTGTTGTCCAAAATTGTTACTAGGAAATGCAATGATCAAGAAATCCTTGTCTTTATATTTCTGCCATAACCTGTGATAATATCATGCTCATCAGCAAAGTTCGTAGTAGTTTGTAGTGTGAGATGATCAAAGCCGGTGGTTTGGACGACTTACTCTTCTAATCCCTCGTACTAATTTGATGTAAGTAGTTTAAAGTTGAGTGATCGGAGACAAGCAAAAGAGTCAGTGACTTTTGAAATCGAGGAATTACGCGTTATTGTTGGGATGTCGGATGACTAGGTACATGACTAGAACAGGGGGTTTCAAAGCGAAAAGCACCTTGGTTTACGGACCTGTGGAGTAAACCCACACTTGCTAGCTACATTCACAATCAATAAGACCTTGTTCTTGGTGTCTGAAAACTTGAATTCAGTTCCGTTTGGCATAGGAGCGGTTAGATTGTAGAGTGGTGATGAAGTCATGTTGGGTTGTGGTTTTTGAAGTGTTGACCAAAAGTTAAAGAAACTACGGGTTTGGCTTACTGGATGGTTGAGACTATAAGAGTCAGAATGATCGAATGAGAAGACAGTGAATGAGATACGAAGTCAGTCTTACTAGTAGTATTGCTGAGGTTGAGTGTTGATGAATGAATTCTAAGTTGACCTAGAATGGAGATTGACATCTAGTCTCTATGACACAGCTGAGCTGATAATGATATGAGGCTGTGTTGTGTTTGAAGTTGAAAATTGAAATCGGTCTTGAATTGAATTTCAACCTTTCAGGAACTTTATGTTGTAATCAACTTCAACTCACAACTCCGATTCACTTTCCTGACGGCGATCGATCGACGATACATACATGCAGTCGATGAGCTGGTGATCGAATAAACCACATACATCACATCAAAGTTAACGATATGGATATCGAGCAATCACCTCCCAATCAATCTCCGATTCTCATACCCACCATTTCGGCCTCCATCGTAGGATTCGTATCTGGAATGGTCTCATCAGGAAAACTATCCGGAGCCCAATTCACTTGTGAAAACCTACATCGTCTTCCAACTTCAAGACAAGCAGCTTATCTTTTTCAAAAAACAAAAAACTATCGTATCATTCTTGGAGGCTTAAAGGGAGGAATTCGTTCAGGAGCAAGACTTGGGGCTTGGACTGGTGCTTTTTGTTCGATGAAAGAAATCACGTTGATAGGCATTCAATCTGGTATCGGTCATGAAGATCAGCTTCATTGTCGCTTCCTGGCGGGTGGAATTAGTGGGTTCGTCTTAGCCCTGGGAGCCAGCTCACTCTGTGAGTTTCAAACCACCCTTTTTCCTCAATCGACCCTTCGATCACAAGTCAAGCTGAATGATGACCCGAAATCACAAAAAAATCTGATCCCATCACAGATCGACTGCGGCCCATCTATTCCCCACGTAGACTGATGCTCGGAGGTTTGATCGGATCGGTGGCTGGTGGCGCTGAGGACTTGAAAGACGTACTCGCTAATCGCAGAGACTGATTTTTGAATTCATCGACCTAGAGTCCCGTGCTTGCCGAGCCCAGGCGTTCTAAAGTCCAATATCACTTAATATCCCCATGAGTTGTAATTATATCTTTAATGGTCATGATACTCATCATCTTGTCAAACAGTGGAAGACCAAGCTGTTGGTTCTAGGACGCGGGACACGTAAGGTACCCTACGCTTTCATCTCCACAAGGCGTCCACAAGTACTGACTTGAGCTGTTACCTCCATATCCATCCATATGATGCTTTATTTTCAGCTCCCTCCAAAGTCATATCACTTCTGAACAAGAAGATCTTTCTTGTAGTTTCGGATCTGGTCATCCACACGCTCTTTCCGTGCAATACCTTACAATAAACCCAGTGGATTTGGCTGTCACCACTTTTATTGACAGTTGTAACTGATTACGCATGAGTTGAGCTTTTCGATCTACTTCCAGCGGAACCTATGACATTCAAAAAGAGCAGTTCCCAAATATACACGCGATTCCGCGCTTCATTTTAGAGATTGATGAAGCTGGTTATTGATTACCTCAATCGTTCGCACCCGCATCAGTACAAAATGAATCCTTCATCTGTCTTTAATTTTTGCACTGTGTGTTGGATGTAATCATTTACGGCTCAATGATATATCAATTACAAGTCAGGCTGAGGTTACCCATGGAGCATTGACCTCGTCTTTTGATTGTCATTGAGCATCGATCTCTTCTCTCAATCAGTTTCCAATGGTTCATGCCTTTGATGTCCCAACCTTGTTCATCTATGAGTATTTAATAGCACGCCAGATCGACTTGACTCGTTTTGTGGACTAGAGCATCCATTATCAACATTTTCTTGTCGTTCAACGACTTCACTCTTACGCGCAAAACCTTTGACACATTCTTTTCGATATCAACCCTCACACTCACCTACGATGAGGTCATCATTATTCCTTCTCGCTTCCCTCATTCAACACTCGAGTGCCATGCCTCATCTAGTACGTCACCTATGGATGAAAAAAAGTTGATTATAAGGAGATAAAGAGCTGACAAAGACTGACATATGCAACAAATAGGCTGGTATCAAAGAACGTACTTTGAACATAGCCAACATCTCAGCTGTTGATGTTGAGCATCTACTTAATCTTCAATCAAGAAGTCTTTTCGATCTAGAAGGTTTACTTAGTGTGATTCCTAGTAAGCTCCATTTTAACTTGATCTTACGAGACTTGCTTTCTTGGATACCTTAATTTGGATAATTGACTTGTCTTTATAGCTACTATTGATCTTCCGCTTGTAGCATCTGTTGGAAGAAAACGAATCCCAGATGCTGCCCACCCTTTTAAAGTCAGTATTTATTTCGTAGATAACAAAACGTACGCCCATTCTGAAAACATCAAATGGTATCTTTCCGTCCAACTAGGCACCTGGACCTCATGATCAGAGAGGTCAGTGTTCATCAGTCATTGGACCGTGAATGTTTTCCATGCTGAAGAGAATCCAATCTTTTAGGTGGTTGTCCGGGTATGAACATAATGGCCAATTATGGATACGTAAGTCAAATCAATCAGCCTCATTCATGTTTCTGGATCAATGATCTCACTTCCTTGATTTGTCTTCCATAGATTCCTCGTAATGGGATTGCAACTGTGACAGATATGATATCTGGAATGGAAGAGATGTTAGGCTTTGGGCCTGATATTGCAGCAGTCATTGCCGGACTCGGTTTTATCGCATCCTTTGATCTTACAACGTTAGTTGTCTTTCTCCAATCCACTCATAACCAGCAGGAAGCTTTGATACTGTCAATCTACTCTTGACGATAGACTCAAGACTTCTATTGGACAAACAGATCACAGAACCGATGGACCCTTAACTTCTTTATTCGGGACCGCACCGGGTTTCTTTTCAAAAGAATCCCATAATAAATTCGAAGTGGATGGATCTATGTCTCGTTTGGATGGATACTGGGCTAAGGGCGACACAAATCATTTCGATAGTGATCATTGGAAGAAACATAAACAACTTGCAAGTAAGCATCTTCTCCTCTGAGCTTCATTGGTCTGCAACGCTCTTTATGATCTTGATGTTTTATTTGGTACTTTTTAGTTGAGAAGTATGATGGTTTGATGACTGCTAAGTTTTGGGGTGAAGCTCGTTTCATGCAGGTGAGAGATTTGTTTTGGTTCGATGATGCTTTGCACGTGGGATTGTGCGTTCAATGACTAAAATTGCTGCGATAACGTGTAGTACAACGACTGCCGCAACAATAACCCACAATGTCAATGGGTAAGCATTCCATACATGCTATCCTCTGAATCGGACGTGCTAGAAAAGTTACTCATCATCTGGCTTTCCTCACTCACAGGCTATAGGTCAACAGTCAGTCATCAAACACCATAATCTTACCTCTTACTCAACCAAACTGATCGACCATCTCGGTTTATCTTCTCTAGAGCTCATGCTTACATCGCAGGAGCCTTCATTAGCAATACGATGGCCTCAGCCGATATTCACGGAAACCCAGGACCACCAGATGTAGAATCGATCCAAACTTTCTTTGGGATCATTGAACATCCTAATGGAACCTTTTCACAAGGTCTTGGTAAATTACCGCCTAGTAAAGATGGATATTGGTATCGTCGAAACCCATTGACAGTGAATCTTTTCTTCTGATCTTTTCTTGATTCTTGAAGAACTTCGGAATTGGATCTGATATGGTTTTCGTTGATTTAGGTCGTGGAACAATTGTCTACTATCACTGATACTTTACTACCTTGTTAGTATATGTTTCTTTGTTTATCTTGATATCGATTTTTTGAATTCATGACTTACGAAATCTGTATATCTATCTTTGATTTCTCAACAATTTCAGACCCTGTTAGTTGGCTTTGTACTCTTAATTGACTCGATGACTGAATTCTTGAAATTAACCTGATGATCTTTATTCTATAGGTTGTATTTGGAAGAAATAACGGTAAACTTGGTCATTGGAACGCAGACGTAACAGATCTAAGGAACGTAGCAGAATCAGGTGCAACTTGTTGGATACTTCAACAAGTTTAGTCTTTTCCTCTTCTTACTCAATTCCTTCCAATCACTCCCCCCCGCCCCAAAGGATTACATGATTGGCTTATAGAGATTTTCTTTTGTCATCGATAGGCAAGAGATTCGAAAGATAATCGGTATGATGGGTTCCCTTTAATTAAAGGAGCAGTTGGAAAACTAGTTCAGAATTTACTTGCACCTGTTTTTGAACAATTAGCCTGTACTAAACATACTTAAAGATCTTCCGTTCCAAAGACTTTCTTCATTCGTTTTTATCCGAGTTGTTCTTTCTCGTGGTTTGAGACTATTCTTATTGTCTTTTTTTGCTTTTGTTAAAGTTCCTTCATTTCATTCGCTTTATTGTTTCATACCTCATTTACTAATATGTCAGTATCATGCGTAGCGCTTACTAACTGTTGTTATGTTAAATTTCGTTCCTCATTATAATTAACCTAATAACTGTTTCGCATCACTGTTGTTAAACTCGAAGAGCAACGAATTTGGGTTTCTCCGCATCCAAGAAATTCTTCTACATTCTTGGGTGAAAGGTGAGTTCAACTCAATTCGTGGGATTGTATAGTTTCAAAGTTCTTTTTCTGAACTCTATTATCCCTGCTCTGACAGCTTTCGGGCTCTTTCATTCTCAATTACGCTTGATATGATTTATAAGTTTTTATTCATTGGATACCTTTTTTGGTCTTTTGTGGGTCAGCTATTACCATACCATACCTCGGGTCATGGAAGGGTTAGAATCCTTTTCCCTTGACTAGATAAGCTTATTGACATGGTAAGATTTTGTAAACCGTATTTGTATCATTCACTACGCCAAATCAAAAATTTACCACTGAGTTTGTAAAATTGAGCAAACATAAAAAATTATGGAGAAGCTGAGAAGCGTAGAAATAATTACTGAAATGGCTTCAGCACCTTAAAAATCTTGTAAAGTCACCATGTGGCTTTCATAAATTGCAAGTGTGCAGATGATTGGATGAAAATTCTCATGTTTCTGGGCATTGGAGGTTTTTGCCCAAATCTTGCTAGTTTTGAACAACATTTGAGATTCTGACGTAATATCTCCTGTGAGCATTTTGGTTTGTGAGGTCTTCAAAACCCATGGCAAAAATATGAAAAATATGCAAAATGAGGGGACAACACCCATGAATTGAACCATCATTTTTTCAACTTTCTAAACTCAGTGGTAAATTAGTGATTTGGTGTAGTGATTGTAGCATGTCCATGTGCACACAAAAAAGACTTTTCTTAGACCCTCAAAAGACCCATCAAAGAGGATCCACAACAGGCATGTCTTCACTTTATCAACTGGGATGTTGACAGTCAACTGAACCCAGCTGACAACAAAGGATTCCACAAATCCTACAACCAAATCATTATTCACAAACAGTGCTCAAGAACAATCAGAGTCCAAATCCAACAAAAAGACTTTCAGATTTTGTTTCACAACTCTCTTTGTGTGCATGTTGACGTGCTACAAGGATATTGACATGATGAATACTCAGTGTATGTATTTACAGCCATTCTTGCAAAGCTTGTCCTTTCCAAGAATTGTTAGCCAAGCAATTGGGGGATGAAAACTTGAGCAAGAGTTCCAAGTGGCCTATGGCTTTCAGGATGACCAAAAAGATCTTAGGAATTTACACTAAATTTTGTGGGACTGTCCTGTAGAAAATGCATGAAGCAGCTTGTGAACTTGAATGACATGTTTCAGGATTAAGATAGTTTGTCTTGGAGTTTGTGATAGGATCAAAGACAAATCAAAGGATGGATTTTTCATTGAGTTTATAACTAAAAAAAACTTACCTACATCAGGGATTTGACAGGATTTGACATTGTCTCTGATAAAGTATCACTGGGAAATAAATTCAATAAATCACTTGAGTCTTGACCTTGGTACATATGTCTCAAGGCCAAAGGCTGCATTGAGCTCAAGTGGTGAAGTCTGCAATCAACAAACAAAGAGTACAAATCAAAATTCAAGATAGACTTTAGAGAGAGGGAGAGCGGGTACAACACACAAACTGAACCACCAAGACATACGGCCAATGGTGCGGCACAGTACGGTCTAGCATCATAGGCTGCAGTCCAAGCGGCTATGGTTGAACCACACCGTAGTCTGGTAATCCTTGGATAATTAGGGGGGGTTAACGTACTGCTGTATCTGTATTCTGGATGTGTCACCACTGTAGTTTGGAGATTAGGACAGTCACTCCGGTTTCTTCAGCCTCAAGCTTTAGAATCCCAAGATGGTAAGATTTCAACAATTCTGTGCTATATCTTCCCAATCAAGATCCATCCATATCAAAATCTATACTACAACCTGATAGTATATCAAACAGGCAAGATGAGAATCACTCACATATGATGATTTACAAACCTTCCTCCTTGTATCAACTGTAAACTGAAATTAACCGCATGCTGAAATAAAAAAAAGCAATCAAAATAAATCATGAATTTAATAAATGATGATGACTTATTCAAAAGGAGATTCTAAAAGTTTAAGACTAACACAAGCAAATAAAAGATAATTTGTAGGTTGGAATTTCCAAGCAAATCACATAAAACAAATCAAACAAGCACCAAGAGCTGTAGTCCTATCACATTCAAAACAATATATTCAATTGTTAATGATTAAGAATCAATCAAAAAATTAAGATCAAATTCTTTACATTCCAGCACTGATTTTTAGGGATTTTTAGATAGATTGGCAAAGGCTGCAGTTGGTAAACCCTAGATCCCTTTCTCTTCTTTCCAATCACTTTTGATAGAATCAACTCATCTATTTTTCTCATGTAATCATATAATTTTTCTTTTTTAATGTGTAATTCTCTTTCTTTCAATGCACCTCTTTTTCCCATTCAATTTTATTTGTATCTTTTAATACTTTCCTTGTCAATTGTTTTAAAGATTTGGTCATCTTCAATTATCAATAGCTCAACCTTTATCAATCAATAACATCAATCCTGCAGTTGTACAGGTTCAATACACTGTTTGCGGTGAGATTGCACTAAGAGCCAAAGAGTATGTGTCAATTAAACTGATTTCAATCTATGATGATTCCTAGTCAAATCCTTATTCAAAGACTTCAAAATGAGCTGGCATTGATCCTCAAGAAAAGATCAACTTGTTTTCGACAATGTCATCAGTTGTAACATTGGCAATCTTCAACAATTAGGTCACAAACCAATCACTTGTACTCGTCAAGTAAGCATCTTCAAAACCTAACATCCATCAACTTTACCGTGAAACAATGGTTGATATTGATTTCTATTCAGGTTGCATTCTTGACTGAATGACCAGATCTCATGAAAAACCCCAATGCCAAGTTTTTTTCCATCCAATGTAATCAAACATGCTCAGTTACTCTTGAATGCTATTGGCAGTGTTGGAGCTTACAGTCACTCCAAAGATGTCCCACTCATGATGAGACAGCATGTTGCTAAGTTTCTCCAAGGTTTTCATCTTGATTCCTGACAGTAATTTTTTTTTGCTGCTCAACTGCTGTGTACTTGTAGTCTACGGTGACTACAGGCGCTATGGCATGGCCCACTACGGGGCGACCGTATCATAGTACAAATATTGGCCAAGAACACCTTTGACTTCACTACAACAACAGTGAGGTTTAAGGTTAGACTGTACTGTACCATTTCTGGGACCAAAGTCCACTTCACTGTGGTACAGTTTGAGTGTTGGTGGGTAGAATAATCAAGGTTAGACAACAAATTATTAATGTTAGAATTACCCCAATGAACAAACTCAAATCAAATTTATCAATTATAAACATGTTGTCTCAATTCACAATGTACTTCCCTTTCCAATCTTTGTAAAGAGAAGTACATAAATGTCACTATTTCATTATACCATCACTATGGTTAATGTTCTTGTTTCTCTACTATGTTGTGGTTTCTTTAATTGTTTTCTTATCTCTTAATCAGACCAACACTGCAACCGCTACACACCGCAAAGGTTTAGGGCCTGTGTTAGGTGTGGAGCAGAGGGAGAAATTGCTCATTTTTGTTTTTTTTCTCACCTGGATGTGCGTAGTGTAGCACCACTATGCAGCGCACAATGCTAT
>MWRH01018067.1:0-12025 GCA_002157025.1 Melampsora abietis-canadensis | reverse complement strand
TTTGGAAACTGCCATCAAGTCAAATTGTAGTTTGAAGGAATTGAGATGATACAATGGAATAGGATAAATCGATTGATCAAAAAAAAATACCCGTCCAAGATTAACACATCTTTGACGCCTCGCACTATAGACCACGACTAGCCTGGAACCACCTAAGCCTCATCGGATGTCTTGCTTATTCAAGTTTCATGTGCCCTCGTATACCCCATACTTTGATCGCCATGCGTCAGTTACACTATCTTATTGATCAACAGCTTGCTTGACTGAAATCAGTTTGTTTCTTTTCAGTTTGCACTCGATGTTAGTATGTAAAGAACATTCCATAAACTTGAAGCTTCACAACAATGCCACGGCAATCCCGTTGAGTTTCACCGGCAAACTCTGCCAAGCTTGGTAAAATACACTTCTTAGTCTCACAAAACCTGGTTGGAAATTCCTTGTCTTTTCAAAGAAATCGTGTTAAAGAAAATCATGAGATTTTCGTCATCAATCTGTTCGATTCATTCCGCAATCCATAACCTATCTTATTGTAACAGCCATTACATACTGAGCATCCAATCCTTGATACCACATCCATAGTTTTCTGCTCGTTCTCAAGTCCGGAACAAGACTTTGGATTCTTGCTACTCACAGTCAAGTCAACCCTTTACCATTTCTTTCACTTTTTGATTCCCATAAAACCTTCTAAAAATATATGATGTAAAATCTGATGTATACCAAATCGAGACCATCAAATGAACATTGCTGTTTAGCACTGATCTTTCATATCTAAAAGATTGGTCACGTTGGGTGAAATTCCATTTCACATAACAACACCTCTGCTACTTGAAAAAAATCGCCTCCTTTATGCACTTCGTGCGTTTACTGAAATTCCAAGCGTGCGCTGTTCAACACAAATGTCAGACATCAAAATCAAGTATCTCCATGCAATCTTGTCTTTGGATCATGCTAAATTCTCAAAGATCAATCATTGTAGTTTTCTGTACCCTACAAGTTTTGCTATTCCACCGGTCGTCTATCTAAATACTATGTGAGCATATTTTTTTATCTGATATATATAACTTGGTTGAAAATAGGCTGTAGTCTTATCACATAGACCTCAAGAAGCTAAGGCATAGCAGGGCGTAAAAGTGGATGTAGGATGGATGAAATGATTTTCATTCATGTTGCTGATCGAAATCGTTCCACTGAGAGACTTAGGAGTAGTAACAAATGCATTTCTACAATTTCGAAAGACTGGTGTCACGTGAATAGCAAAAACCACTTTAATTGATAAATCACCATCACAGCGGAAAAGAACACCATCACAGCTAGGATGAGTCACTATCATGAGAGCATACAATGAGGTATGTAGCAAAACCCCAGTAAGGTCATAAGACTTGATTGTCAATGTGAGTGTATCAATGCATACTCTAATTTACTCTTGTTTTCTCAATCAAATCATAAAGAAAGATTTCTTGTTTCTTTTCCGTGAGAATCTTTACCACTACATTCAACCTTTCTCAACTTTAAAAAAAGTCTGTTTCTCTATATAGTCTAGTAAACAGGAAAAGTCATGAATTAAAAAACACATTCTTTTCTACCATAAAAAAAGAGAGATCAAAAGGAAAAAAAAGGAAGAAAATGTAAAGAGATAGACCATTAAATTACTTATATACATTTCATATCACACCTCATTCATCCATTCAAAAGAATTCCATCAACAATTAAAAAAAGGAAATCAAAAACAAACAAACAAACAAACAAACAAACAAACAAACAAACAAACAAACAAACAAACAAACAAACAAACAAACAAACAAACAAACAAACAGTCTATCATCCTTTCTTTAAACCTTTAAAAACCATGCTTAGTGCCTTTACCTTTTTTTTCTTCATCGACATCATCTCATCTTGAATGATCATTTAAAACAACATCAATAAACAATTCAAAGTGAATTAAGAAAACAAACGGTACGGAAAGACTCGATTACATCATTTCTCAATTATACACTAGTTTCATCCATCCAAATCTTTTTTTTCTTGATCAAAACAAAAACAAAAGATAAAACAGTAAAACTTTAATCTCAAAAATCCCCACTATCATGCAAATTCACAAACTCATTCAAATTGAAAAAGTTACAAGGCTAAAAGAAAACCAAAAAACAACAACTTCAATCAATATGGACGGAGATGTAGTTTTCAATGAATCAAGATTAACTTACTCTTGTCCTACTTTTATCATCTGGTTTCGGACATGGAATTCTTTCGCCCGTTTCATTCAATGTTGACCAAGTAAAAGAAGTTTGTTGAGCGATCATCTTCAGAATAGGTGTAGGAGATCTACCAAGATGAACTAACAAGGAAAAGAAGGTCAAAGTTAGCCATTCAACCTCATATGGATACTCATCTCGTGATCACTTACCTAAGATCGCTGCATTCACAATCTCTGCCAACATATCTCGACGAGATTGATCAAGGTACCGTTTGATAGGTGAGTTCCAAGGATCTACATAAGCCAACAAACCCGAAACACTTTCTAATTCTTTCACAAAGATCGCTCGTTCATTCGGTTTAGGTAATGTTTGAACATAACAAAATAATGATCGAGCATGTGGAAGTGAGAGTGCTATGGAATGTGTACGTGATGACATGGTAGACGATGAACTTGTAGATGTGTCATCACTTAATGCTCCAATTGAAGTGGCTAGATCATTAGTCTTGTTCAAATGATGATTGTTATTTGCGGAAACTGGTCGATTCATCAATCCTCCTGAATTTCCCTCACCCAGGCTAGTGTGGTTGTCTGATGACATGAAATTGGCTGTAGTGGCACCGTTTGTAGCTGAAGAACTTGGAGTATGTTCATTTTCTGGTGCAGATGATGGGTTACTTGAGGCGAGTGATGAATTTCGAACTAATTCAACAAAGTATTGGATCTGTAGATTGAGTGCGATATGGGCAGGTTGTAAAGATGAGAACATCGCATGAGGAAATTCTTCAGCATTCGAAGACGTATTGTTTCGACCGGCGAGTAAGCCTGCTTCAGATTCTTTGAAGCTTGATGACCATGATGTTGTTTGACGTGGCTGGGTCGGATGAGATTGCGCAGAACTGTAACTTGGTTGCCTTGAACCAATCGGCGGTGGTTTTGGTGTAGGCCCACCGAGTGGTCGACTGACGTTGAACATCACGCGGGCAGGCTTTTGACGCGGCGCTTTGGATGTTTTGATGGCTGAGGTGTTTGAAGCAGTTGTTACAGCAGATAGTGAGGTCGTATGCAGTTTGGATAAGGCGGAAGGGCCCAGTACCGCGGGAAAGTAAAGATCGATGAGGCCGATTGCTTCTTTCAATCGACCAGAGATAATGTTATCTTTGATGACTACATAGGACACAATAATGGGACAATCAGCAAACACTGCAGGTATGACATTGGTAGCTTAGAAATCAGTATGCCCAATCGCACAACAACTTACGTAGCCTGAGTTGTGTGTTATGGATATCACTAGCTGTCCAATCCGGATAAGTCTCGGATATGGACGTGACAGGAGCCACCGCAGGACCATCAAGCATAACTTGGTCGCTCGAGTCTTTGACTCCATTCCGAGCGGAATTGTCATGACCGTTGGCAGAGTGATCAAGACCGGTAGGTTGACCGATCTCACTTTGTGGTTCATCCATAGGATTCAGAGTGGTCGCGGTCAGATCACCCATCTCTGCGTCGCCATCATCATCCGTATCGAATCGGACCGTACGTTCAACCACATTGTCTTTCAAGGGTACAGGTAAATGGATAGGAGCCACACCATTGCTGTTTCCGACTTTTGAAGTTTGAGCTGATGTACCATTGAGTGAAGCCTCGTTTGTGTTCTTCCATTCCTTATCCTCAACAGTTCCATTGACCGGGGCTTCTCGTGCAAATGCAGCTGCTGTGTCAACAAAGCACTGGTGACACAAGTAATCTAGAACCAAGCGCCTCAATTCAGAGTGATCGGTGGTCCGCTTGGGGCCATATTGATATAACATTGCGATGGCATTATTACTGTAGTCGGGTTGAAGGGTGGTGGATGGTAAACTGGGATCAGTCAGATGCCGGTGTTGTGACATCCTGTTTCTTTGATAAAGTAGGCTTGAAAGTCTAAGACAACTTGAAGATGAGTCCTAGGATTCAGACCGAAAAGAAATTGGAGCGTGATAAGCAAGGGTATGTGAATAGACTTGCGCAAATCTTTCAAATCGTGAATAAACACTAGCGTAAATGTTGAAAATGTTCTAGATTCACCAAAAAGTGGAGTCAGATATATGATCAAGTGGATGGGTAAGGCTGATTGTCGAAGAATTAACACAAGACCTTTCAAGCAAAAGATCACTTGAAAACAAATGATAAGATGCCTCACCTGACAAATCAGCTGCTTGCAGAGTAAAAGGAGTTCTGTTGGTGAGAGATTGAAAGTTTGATATGCTGTAGAATTGGCGATCGGGCGAACTTTGGCGCAAATTGAAATTCGTAAAATGAAGAGCAGAAGGATCCTGATTGACAAATGTTTCAACAAAAAGGAAGTTGTTGCTCAAAACTTGTAACGGTATCCGTGGAACCAATCAAACTTGAAGTGGTTTTTTGATTTGAACAATCAGGGTTAGTAAATTTAATTAGGAGATGAATGTTAAACACCGATCAGGATAAATGAAAATATCCTTGCATGGTAAAGAAGGCTTACCGTTTCTGATAGGTAAAATGGAAGACTCGGATCTGTTTACAGAGCTTTGGGCTGAGATTAGATGTAAATCTGATTTGAATCTTGAGAATATGTTGGTGATGATGATAGATGATGGATGATGGATGATGGTAAGTTGATTGCTGAGGAAAAAGACTCAAAGGTAATGAAGGAAGGTAATCAGGATGACACACAATGAATTCAGTCGAATTCACTTACTTAAAATTTCAATTTCAATTCGATCATGTCAACATCTCATTCTCACCTTTCAACTCACCTGTCACACTTCATCACCTCTTGATACTTCAAGCTGACTGATCAATCCATATTCCACAATTGATCTGATTACCTAATTACTCACTCTACTTCCAAAAGGACCACCTCAATGGAATCCCATGAAGACCTCTCAAGACAGCAGCTCTTGATATCCACTGCATACAAGGCAGTCCTCTCAATGTACAAATTGGCTCAAAAGGGCAATGCATCAATTCACACGTAATTGTAAGCTGACTTAGACTTACATAGGTTGAGATAATAAGTCTTCAGAATTCATACATATGTATCATTTTATATTGATTAAAGCATTGTTTGCACCTGCTTGTTTGGGATATTGTAGACCTGCAAATTTGGTTCTGTTTTACATGTGAATGGAAATAAAAAGTATGTATTTAAGCGCGATGACCAAAAGCAAGACTATATGCATAGGCCAACAATTGAAAGAATCGGGTGCTTGCTTGTAGTAGCCTGGGAATTTCAAAGGCCTGTTCAATGCGAGGAGGTGGGTTGAATGGACCAATTTGGTTTGAACTGATTGTGCATACTCTATGATCCTAGCAAAGAAAATGTTCATGATCAATCCTTTCCAACATCAACCCACAGCTTCCCCCTACAAACTCTCAAACAAGCTTTGAATGAGTATCAAAAGCGCCTGCAGGGCGGTTATCCTGATCTTCTTACCCAAGTCACTTCCCTTTTTTCATAATTATCCTCGTGGTCCGTTTGCTTTGGCTCTATACATTGTCAATAATGTATGAGTGACTCAACTTCAAGTTAATCAACCATGATCCAAAAGGAAGACCAAGGAGATATAAAGAGATGAAAGATCAACTGAATGAATTACTCAAAAACCTCAATAAACCCAATGCTACAAAAAGTCAACTCGAGTACTTTCACCAATGAAGAAAAACTGTGCTAAAAAAGAGAGTAACTTTGAAGATATAGATAAGTATGTGAAGAAAAAGATTGACTTTTTTTTGCTTTCTATAGATGGACTCCAAAAGAACAAGTAAACTTTTTACAAAACAAAAACAAAAACTGAATGTGTGGATGAGTGAGGATTGAAACAACAACAAATGCTAATGATTGACTTGAAAGATTTTTTTGGGGAAACATTGGACAAAAAAGACAACTATCTTAAGCAACATGATCTGAAATGACAAAACCAAATATATAAGACAAAAAACAATCACAAATAAACACACACACACACTTATTCTGTGGAATGATAACCTTTAATCTTTAGGTTTTTTTGGTTCGAGTAGGAATGAAAATTCTATGATAATAACAAAAAACCAGTGAAGAAGGATGATGAAAGAACTCATAAGAAAAAAAATGTATATCAAACACACACATAATTTTTTTTGTCTTTGTTTAAAACGCATCTTTACTTTTTCTTCTGGTTTGGATAAGGGGATTGAAGGAATTGAATGAGAAAAAAATGATGATTGAGGCAGAGTCCATTTTGAGTTTTTGCGATTTTTTGGATTGAATGTGAGAAAATCGTATGCATGAGGTGTAGAATGAAGAGCAAGGAAAATGGAACGAGAGATGAAAGGGTGTTGGGTCTCAGATACAGTAGGTCATGAGACTGATGGATTCTATGGATTCTGATCTCGACCGTAGCTTTGGTCGGGGTTCTTCGCTTTATACAGCAAAGCAAACAAAAAAGGAATCAGTTTATTGAGCTGAATGAAGTAGATTGGTTCGAAAGTAACTTACTTTTCTTTGCGAGAGGTCACCAAAGACTTGAGCCAGTTACTCGGGACTGGCACAGAAGCTCTTCTGATGGGCTCCCAGTGAGATTCCGAGTTCAAGACGGATAAGGTTCCTAGAGCTTGACGAAGGGCATGGGATGCATGACGACCAGGGCCAGAGACAGGTAAAGCGACTGATGAATCTGAAAGCGAAGGGCCAGCGAGAGTAGCCTTGATTGATGGAGATGGTGGGGGTCTAGAAGTTGGTCTAGCAGTTGATCGAGGACGACGAACTGAGTGACCAGAAGTGGAAGACGCAGATGAAGCAGTTGATGGTGGTGATGGCAAGGTCATAAGTGAATTGTTGATGGGTGGTGCAGGTGCAGAGGTCGTGGAGGAATGATGACCCAGAGAGATTACAGAAGAAGCGGTTGATACCACTGAAGAGTTCACTTCGAATTGTTGACAGTAAGTGGAACAATAAGCGTGTCCACCCAGACATCTGATCCCACACCTGTATACACAAGATTGAGAAGAATGTGTCGATCAGCGAAAGCAGGAAAAAAAATTCAAGCCGAGCGAAGGAAATCATTGTAAGAAGATCTGCAAGTGTCAGATGTAAGTGATCAGAAAAGACGGACTAACATTAAGCAAAAATCACCAAAGAATCCATCTTGATCTGATTCATATTGCACATCCTGATTCTCTGTCTCTAACCCGTCAAAGTTTGGTGAGGTTGGAGAAGTGATGATATTCTCAAAGTTGACTCCCGACATGTTGATCATGGATGTCATTCTTTTTGAGTCAAATTCGTTGATGTGTTTGTTTTGGATCGTTGAAGATTTGTGAGGGGGATGTTGGATGAGAGGTTGAGTTGCAAAACAAGAGCTTTTTGAAGCAAAGTTGTGGATGAGATCTACTAGGGAAAACAGTTGTAGTTTGTTAAGGGGCAAAAGGAAATTATAAAGTAGTGAGGTACAGGGTTGGTATGTTCTATGTGTAATGATGTAATTCAGGATGACTAGGCCGGTTTTAAAAAGAAGTGAGATTGTAGCAAACGAAAAGGTTGGATTGAAATGTTCGAGGACGAACGAGTAACGAAGAAATTTGTCAAGTTGGATGAGATGGGACAAAGCAACGAATCGAAACTCTGGGAGAACTGAAGCCTGAGACGATGATGTGTATTTATAAGGATGGTTTTGATGAATTTGCTTATGCGTAGGGTATGGTGAGAAATTGATTCTACAAATAGCGTACAGTATGTAAAAAGAAAGGGGAGTGAAGGTTGTAAACGGAGGAAGGGGATCGATGGGGTGAGAGAGAGATTGGATTAGAGAGAGAGAGAGAGAGAGAGAGAGAATTATGGTTTAGTGTTTAGTTAGTCTCGTAAGAGGGGTGTTTGTCCTTTTTTTGGGGGGGTTCGTCGTTGATGTTAAATTTTTTTGGACGGAATGAAGTGAGAGTAGACTTTCTCGGTAAGATCAGATCAAAAATGACGAAATCAATGGAAAGGAATAAAACCTAAAATCAAGGTCAAACAAAGGAAAATTGAAATCAAAAATGGTAAGTTTAATGAATACTAATTACCAAAATTCAAGTGAGTTTTACCAATTTCAAGTGGATTTTGATGTTTGTGTACCCCAACTTTACTGTTCAAGATGAACCAGATCGAAACAGTCACACACACACACACACACAAGCACCTCAGCACTCAGATAGTGCAAAACCAGAAAAAAACACCCACCACACGGACACCCGAAATCTAGACCAGATATAGATATTGAGTACCAGCGGCTAAATCCGAGAATAAGAGAGAGAGAAAGAGAGAGAAGGAGAGAGAAGGATGAAAGAGAGAGACCAAGGAAAGACCGGTGGTCAGGCGTATACTGATATCTAACGTTCCTCAAAAGTTGAATTGATTGAATTCATCATATCCACCCTGATCGACTTCAGCAGCAGCACATTCAAAAGTAATTCTTTTGTATGTAAAACACCACCTCCAAAGTTTTGATCGTCAACTAATTTTATTCCATTCTTTTCAAATTCCTCACGGGCTTCTATGTGTACATACATACATCGATCTAAAACCTATTCATTCTTTAGGGGGTCAAAAATGTAAAACACATTGAGATTTGAACAAGTCGAACAAAAGTACAGTCAAACCAGAAAAGCTTGTCACGAATTCCCCGCCAATTTGCTCGAATTTTGCGGGCGAAATTGGTCAAGCTTTTCTGATTTGACAGTAATAGGTAGGTATGTACAAAAGATGAGACAAATTCTGACGGGGATAAAGAGTTGATCAAGCACAATTCTCGGCAAATTCAAGAGTGTACACAATCCCTATAACAACCGGGTGATTGTTTGATACATATACCGCCATTTTTCACAGCATTTGATGCATGAAACTCATCCAATAGGTTATGAATCTTAAATAGCTTTTCCAATTGCTCTTGTCTGCGATCATGAATAAAAATTTGAGAAAGTCCATAAGTATGCAAAGCGTGTTCATATCTCAAAGAACTGACAACTGGTTCATAATTGTATTACACAACCATCACACATTTTCACCTTTCACATCGGTATGGACACTTTGTAACTCTTCCTGTCCCTCTCTTGTCTTTAGGGTCCCGATTGAATCTCCCGACCTCCACCTTCCACGGAGTTATTTCCGTACTTAGCACTCTGAATCAATGCCGTCTGGGGCACGGAGGTTTAAACTTTAAGAGGCGTTATTTAGGGTTTCCGACCTCCGAGGCACAGTACCATTGTATTAGGGACATCCCTGTTGTACAGCCAGCAATATCTATATCGGTCTCTTTCCTTCTCTTTCCCATACCCTTGCCCTGAGAACGAGAATCCACAGAGAGCTCTTTGGACAACCGAGGCTTTCATTCCCAGGCTTGGCAGATGAGCCAAAAATGAAACGAAATGCAGGTGATGAAATGCATCAACTTGAAGCTGTCAAGTTTATTTTGTATGTACATCACTACGAACATCGCGACTTTTTCCCGTGGTCTCTCTCTCTGTGGTTGTTGAAACTTCGAAGGGTTTTGAGAGCAAACCATTCTTGCGAGTTTTTAGGGTCATCATCGCCACACTAAGTATTTTTGAATCATTTTGCTATTTTGTAGCTTTATTCTTTATATGGACTAAACAAGAAGTTTGAATGAGGTGATGATCTCAAGGATTGAAGTGATATGGGCACTCTTTCTTGGCTCAGTTTTTTGTTAAAACTGATATGTAGCTGTATGTACATGTGCACAGGACGCACAAGAAGAATCTAAAAATGATATCACTCTTGTACATATGTACGCCTTTTCAAGGAATCTTAAATCATTCTTCCTCCTTTTCATCCTTGCTGATCGCTTCAAGAGAGCTCCTAAAGTTGTTCAATAGTATGTACAGTCAATCTCACAAAGCTTGAAAAGAATTTGGCGCCAAATCACTTGGATTTTGCGGGCAAACCTCCTTCAAGCTTTTTGAAATCGGCTGTAAAGGAAGTACAAACCACAAGACCCCTCCTATTTCGTCATAAACAGTCTCTTTTCTCTTCTTCACCTGCCCCCCACATAAAGAGCCCACCCAGGCCCACCCCATATATATGTCAAAGCTCACGCCGATACGAAACTTGATGCGTCTTTTCTGCTCGGGCGCCACTCAGGTTGCCTCAAGGCTAACGATATATATCGACTTAAAGATCGGCCGACGGTTGATAGTGTTGTAGAGTTATGGAGTTACACGACTGCACCACAGAGTGTCACGCGATTGTTGTACCGCTATCTAGTAGTCAAGTCTCTCCTAGGAGAAAGCTTCCACATCATCAACCACTGTGGAAGCGAAATCCTTGGAGAGAGCACTGACGTGCTATCGTACCATTCGCTATAGATAGCCCTCCAATGGGCCCTGAAAAGCGCTATGTAGATGATGAAAGCTTGGGTCCGAGAAACTATGACCAAGGGATGCACATATATATCTACCGGACGAACACCCGGAATTGGCATCCGTCTCAATCCTTTGGCGTCATGAACAGTTGAATCTCTCGCCCCTCAAAATTGAAATCCATGTAACTGAGCAGACAGAACAAAGTGAAATGAAAGATACATACATGATGAGAAATACGTGAGATAAATTATGTAAATCTAATCCGACAAGAGTCGCGCACAAAGTACTCGCAAAAAAGATGGAAAGTGTTTGACGTAAATTTGGATCACCATGATCTTGTCTGCTTTTCTGCTTTGATTTTGAAGCATGGACTGGAGTTGGCTTTTACATTTTGTGCCGTTAATCAAAGTCCTCAAATATGTAAACTTTTCTGAGTCTTTGCCTGTCTTTGCGTTAAGGTCATTATCATCAGCTCGATCACGATAAGTATTTCACATTGATTTCTTCACATTGAAAACTCAATGGTGAGAGTGTCCACTATCCTCCAATTAATATTTGAGATTGGTTATAGCTTTGGGTTATTTGAATTTGATTGAAGGAGATCAGAAAGTCATTGATCAGTGGACAGGTTTAAATGAAACCTTTGTCAATGGTGTCAATGGTTTTTAGGGACCCAACTGGAGATTGAAACTTGATGTGTATGCATTATATGCATTTGGCCATGCACACAAATGCAAAGAAGAAACATCATATCAGTTTCCGATCGAAACAACTTTGTCAGAAGCAGAAGGTCAGTGAATAGTCATGCTGAAACAAGCAGACCAGCTCAGATAATGGCAAGTCAATTGAATCTACAGATGCTCACCAAATTGAACCGATTCCCAACATTAAATTGCAGGCCATTGCAGAGACGAAGGTTCGAGGTCGTGGTTGCAACAAGTCTTTCAAGTTTATGTAGCAAGCTTGATTTCCTGTATCTCTGCCATTTCAGTCTTGATGACCCCGTAAAATGCAGCCTTAAGGGGCCCAGGATCAAGAATTTGAACCAGGAGAGAAAGGAAAAGCAGGATAACGCTGATAAAGCAAAAAAACTACATGATGGTCCAGTTGCGTAGAGATCGCCAGGGAGGTGTGCAAGTATGTTTCACATGAAGCAAGGCAATATACACTCATCCATGCATCCCTCAAGAGGGGAGTTGTTAAGCTAAACTTATCCATTACAAACAGTATACGCAAAAGGTATACGGGGGTCGCATACCCAGTTGTACGATGACGCAAAATGCCTTCAACATGAATTCATTTTCTGAATGGAAGTCGGGACCAAGAGGAAAAATACTTTCCGCCCGCCCACTCCTATGCCTTACCACCCAGAAAGCTCACCTTCTCCGGCTCTGCGGGCTCAGACTGCAGCCCAACCCCAAAGATGGAAATCTTGTTAAGTTAAAAGGAACTCTTTCTTATTTTGTAGCTTGCAAA
>KZ123066.1:0-12228 GCA_002157025.1 Melampsora abietis-canadensis | reverse complement strand
TGCAATACAATTCCTGAGTAAAGATGACCAGATTACATATTTGCATGTTTTCCTTATCTTCTCAAGCAGTTTACTATCTATATAGTAGATTGCTGAGACCTATATGTACATGTCAGAGGTTGAGGAAGAGGACATCCTAGTGAAGATTGGTACACCATGGCATTTCATTGACATGGACATCTTGACCTCTCCCACATTCAACCAGATGTAAAATTAGGGGAGCCCTTATGTGAAGAGCATTAAGATCCTTGTACTTTACCAATGGGCCAATGACCTCTTGAGACAAGTATTTATGTTCTAGCAGTAGTTTGTTTTCTTAGAATCCAATAGATGACTCCTAAGAAAGGGGCTTGAGGAACCAGAAGCCAGTGCCATTTGCCACATGTATGATGCACTCACAGTAAAGTGCAAGGATTGTTTTCCTATGAGGCTCTCGAGTCTTGGGTTTCTCCAATGAGCTAAAGAAGACAATCCTTTGGTCCCACCCTGGGCCTAGGCATGATAGTTGACACGAATTTCACAGCTATCTTCCTTTAGGGTGCGTTCACTTAAGTAATTTCTGACCAGAAATTGCATTCTGCAAAATATAAATTGCTGTGTTGGTGGAGCTTGGTCCATTTTTGCATTTGAAAATTTACAGAATGCAATTTCTATCCAGAATTTTCTTGAGTGAACGCGCCCTTGATGTCAGCCATCCTTAACCTTCTGTTGAGGGCTATAGAGCTCCCACATGTTATCCACATGTCATGTTTTGTGTATTCTGGGTTTTATTTCTTCTCGACGCTTGCCCTTAGATTTTTGTGAACCTTGCAACATGTGGTATGTATTTGGAGGTGGCCTTTGGAGGTCTTGATAAAACTTGAATGTCAGAGCCTCATTTGTCTGTTCATGAGCAGTATGCCTTGCATGGATATCCACTGCATCTTGAAATTCAAGAAAGACGTGTGTTGAAAGTTTCCAACACGCCCCTAAATGTGAAGCAGATGATCGAATCAGGTGTGGGTATGACTTTACAGGTGGTGCGCAAGTGACGGTGGAGGTTGGAGCTGTGACGTGAGAACCCTCGCTAATTCGATAAGCGAGAGTATATAAACCTCTTGATGTACTCCAATAAGTCAACTTTCTTTGAAACAACCCTTTACCAATAACTTCAATCGACATGTCTGATTCTCAGCATTCGAAGGAAACGTTACCATCAACACATGATCCTCACCATTCTACCATTGATGAAAGCCAAACAGAAGGTCAGACAGTCATCAGACCAGCTGCCTCAGCACAGCCACTCGGTCATCATCGATCCCTTACGCTTGAAGGAAAAGCAGCTGGCTTTCCTGTGGCACCGTTCAAAACGCCTCATGGAGTTCAAAATGCTCATTCTCGAAATTTAAGATCATCGATCAGTAACTTTTCTGGACCTATTCCTCGAACGTCGAACACTCCACCGAGTTCTCAACCTCGCTCAGCTCAGTCACGACATCCTCATTCTCCCGATGGCAATATCGCGGTTCCTGATCCAGAGGGCTTCCTGAGACTAGCGGCAGGAGTGGTGAAAGGTAGACAAGGGTCTGTGTTGAGTAGGGGATCGCTGTTGAAAACCGATCATTGGGCTTCAGGTGAATGAGTTCAATCTATTGAAAGGAGTCACATCTGATAATGACTGTATTGGGTTTTGTGTCATTGGCTGTATTATCTCCACAAAGGTCGAGCACAAACTTTGACGCATCACCTTCAAGGTGCTCCCAATTTCAGACCAGCTGTGTATAACATTTTTGGGGTGAGCTTTCTTACAGATTGCATTGGTCGAGTAACCTGAGAAGGCAGTGTTGTTTGTTGAAATATGCATCAATCATCCTAGACGGCGCAACCTTCTCTCTCAGGAATCAAGACGGTCTTGGCCTTTCTCAAATCCCATCCCAATGGACGTGGACGTGCTGTCTGGTTTTGTGCGTTCGTTTTCTTATCCAGTCAAGTTGCTTCATACTGATTATATATCATGTTTAGGTACAAGAGAAGAACCGGTAGTCTATATCTCAGCACGACCATTTGTATTGAGGGATTCTGTGAGACCAACCCAGACCTTCGCTATCAGTGAGAGGGCTTCAAACATCGAAGCGATCGAATCACGGTACGTCGTTGGTCCTATTCATGTCCTCAGTGCACCACATCACATCACCAAAGATATCGGGCTGATGTATGACAAGCACGCAGACTGAAATTAGATATCCTTAAAGAGGCCAACAAATATGGTGGCCTGGTATTAGTACACGATGAAACAGGTTTGCAATATGTATCCATACTGGTTGAACTCGTATCTCATGCTCACTGATGAATCATGATTCTCAGTGGAAGGTGAAATTTTACCCGCTTGGATAACAGCGGATGATGTGAAGACAACGCGTGAGGTGTGGGAAGAAGTCAAGGAACACGGTTATCGAGTTGAGGCAAGTTCGTGAATCTGCTTTGGACAATCCAATATGTGCCAGACACTCATCCATCCCATTTTTGAATCATTCCAGTACCACCGTATCCCAATCTCATCTGACCAAGCACCTGAAGACTCCTACCTCGACCACTATGTAGCAATTCTCAAAAATATCTCCACCAGTAGTTCTCTTGTCTTCAATTGCGGTATAGGTGTAATTCGGACTACTTTTGCAATGGCTGCTGCTATTATTATGCGTAGACGTCAAGTCATAAAGGAAGGAGGTGAAGATATCTTTAGCTTGAATGATACTCAGGTGCCTCCTAATGTTGGAGACCAAACGCGCTCTAAGGCGATCAAGGCCATGCGCATGGTCGGTGAACAACAGATCCGAACACGTAGTTTATTGAGATTGATGCAGCTTCTTCAGACATGTGAGCTTCTTTTATCACTCGCTCTCAACGCAAATCTGTGGATGGTGAAGTTCACGATTGTGTATTGAAACCTTTGCGATCATCAGGTTTGCCAACGGCCAACCAGCATGCGGTCATGCAACTTTTGACGACACAGCCTGCTTTACTCGAAAACTTGAGGTATGTCTGGCATCTGAAACTCCAATCTAATTGACATAGTCATTGACATGCACGTCTGTGGTTTACCTACCATTTGGCGGCCTTGGATCAGAAAAGGAATTGTTGGGGATTATGATATCATCATGTCATTAGTTTCTATTCTAGATCAGGGAACCACTGAAAAGGACTTGGTCGACCTAGTAATTGACGTTTGTTGAGTGACTTTTGTCTTTTCTTTCAAAGTCGGCATCATCGCTTTCGACTGTCTGGTGATCTAATATTGTACTCGAATTGCATCACCCAGGTGACGATGTGGTATGTGAAACAAACTGATAACACCCACAAAGAGTTCCTTGCTCACCCTGCGGCCCTGGTGTGTCTGATAGATTAATCTAAGAGATGATATACTCGAGCACAGAATCAAATTTGCTATCACTGCGGCCACGAAGGACGATGAGGCAGCCGATGAAGATGAGAGAAAGCACATGCACCTAAAGCGAGCGCTGGCCGGCCTGGAACGTTATTTTTTCCTAATCGCGTTCTCGGGTTATTGTAATGAGCCACCGATGACGTTTAATGACACTTTCTCCCCTTGGCTAAAGGTAATCGTCTAGACTTATATGTCTGGGTCTCATAACTGTACTTACCGGCTGAGGTCTTAGACGCGAAGCGAGATATCCAATATGATACTCCGTCTCCGGCGGACGGCTCGCCAATTCGTCTTTGCTCCAGTGCATGACCTTTCCTCGCTCACACGCGGCCACGTGGGCACTGTAGTAGCAAGCACAGCAGCAATGAAACTGCAATTTGCTGATCTGGAACGAGCGGGCGGAGAAATTGTTGGCACTGAATGGGCTCATCATATTGTTGATGTAAGTCCAAATTTTCGTTCCTTCACTATGTGTACCATTTTTCTTACCCTTCAATGCAATCGCACCTGTGTGAAACCCTACAGACGAGACGTGGTATAACACTGCGAGCCGGGCTGATTCTCAAGAGTGATCAATGGCCTACTCAATTCAGCAGGGATGACTGCCAGATCAGAGGCGCAGTTAATTTTCGCAAAGTACCTGATACAAGTCTATTTGGGCTCTCTCAGCCCACTCAAGAAGGTATAGATCGTATTGTAGAAAAGGTGCGCGCGGAAACTACCACTTCCCAATGCATCACTTGGATCAATCTTAGGTACTTCAGCATTCGCTCAAACCTGTCGATGAGCCATATGTTGAAGTGCTGCGTTTCTGGTCATTATCAGGGAGGAGCCTCTGATTTATATAAACGGTGTACCGTATGTTCTCCGGTTGGAGGCAGTTGGACTTCGCAATATGAAATCTTACGCGTCAGTGATGTTTGTCATCTTTTGATTTCATCTCACATCTAACTGACCCATTTTCTTGTTTGGAAATGTAGTGGAATATCGAGCGGCCGACTGGAGCTTCTGGAAGATCGGCTCAAGTCAGACATGTGTGTAGTTCTTTTGACCAAGATTTGTCCAAGGCTGCTTACATTGTTTCTTTACCTTGCCATCTTTTTCTCAAGCCTTGCTGAACTTCGCAGCTTCGACGGTCGTATCCTCTTACATACCGAAACCGATGATGGCTCTATCATTGGAATGTGGGAATCAGCCGCGCCTAGCGCTATCAAAACCTTGCGAGAAATCATGGACGAGAAGTCTGGCCTTGTCAGACAGACCGGAAAGTATCGATTAGACTTTAGACGACAGCCTATCACAGCTGAAAAAGCTCCAGATTTCGAGGACATCAAAGATTTGATTGGATTTGTCTCAGACGCTGAAGCAAATTCGCCTTTTATTGTGAATTGTCAATTGGGTCGCGGTCGATCGACTCTTACTATGGTCTGTATCATTTTGATTCAACAGTGGCTTGCCTACGGTGGCGCTCGGTTTGCATTTGCGGAGTCAACTGTCGCACATCGTCGATCAAGAGCTCAATGGTCTTATCAGACTATCAACAACTTGACTCGTGTGATGCGCAACGGAAGGGGAATCAAAGCTGCTGTTGATGCGGCGATCGAGAAATGTTCAGCAGTCTATGACTTGATTGAGTCTATAGAAACTTGCCGACAGGCCGCAGAAGAAAGCACCGATGACGCTGTACGGAAAGAAGGAAAAATCAAGAAAGGCTTAGCAAACGTAAGATTTATCTTCACCGATGTGTATGAACTTCATCGTCCCCTGACACGATTACGCTGATGTTTTGCGCCGGGGTGCTTCACACCGCACTAGCTCCGCCGTTATGCTGTGAGTAGCGAGTGCCTGGTGATCAAAATCACATTCAACGTTTGGCTGCATTGCTAACAAGTCTTTTGTTTGGCAAACAAGTTTGTCTTGATTTTCGCCTGTTATCTCAATGAGACCAAAGCGAACACACGAAGAGAGTTGGAGGACAGCAAGTCTTTTGAGTTGTTCTGGAAGGAGCATCAAGGTAGTTTTTGGACCCCGCCTTCTTGTGATATCTTCCTGTAGGGGTTGAGACAAAAAGTGACTGATCATTCGCTGTGTTATATTCTTGGACCGTATGCAGTGTTCAGAACGATTTTGGATGAACTGAACGGTGCCGATATTCAGGCACTTACTCCACTTGAGATGGGGAGCTTTGCTGCACATGGAGTTGACTGGACGGAGGAAGAACAGACTGTAGTCTCAGAGCGTGCCGGGATCATTCTATCAGCTCAAACAATCCTCAAGTCAGACTTTTTTGTAGGACTTCAGAAGATGACTCTTCCATTAAGGATTGAAGGACTACCTAACATCAGGTGAGACCACTAACCCAATCCCTTCAATACTTGTCGGTTTCCAGACTGATATGGTCTTGATGGTTTCCAGACAGGTACCAATCAGGCCTGAGGGGGGTTCCTGCGACCCTTCGATTTTTGGAAGTGGTATGCCTACTCTGGACGGAATGAGACGTGGCTTGGAAAAAATGGGAGCGGCCGGACCAAATGCACGGATGGTATATTGGACTTCAATGAGAGGTAAGATCGCTGGCCTGGTGCGTTTGATCAGCCACTGAAATATTCCGGTATGATCGACGTTTCTGCTCTGTAGAAGAGCCTGTACTATACGTACGAGGTCGACCACATGTACTCCGGTTGTTTGATCAACCCCTGGAGAATGTCATCACTACTGGTGTCGCAGCTGCTGCTGTCGAAGGGATGGAAGCTGCTCTTAAGAGCGACGTGCTAAACGAGATCAGAGAGATGAATGGACGGCTACTCCTACACGACGAAGTAGAGGAGAATGGTAAATTTTGCATCACCGCTGTGGTAATTAATTCTCACTGTCCATTTAAGTTTATAGGTGTCAGGTCGTAAACTGATCGAGCCTTTTCATGCAGTGGGAAACAGTTGCAGAAAGTGACATTATGACGCCTCGTGAGGTATTCAACCTTATGAAGGCTGAGGGCTTTGCGGTTGACTATGCCCGTCTTCCGGGTAGGCTTTGATCATTTAAATGCTTTGAGCTGGCGGTCTCTGATGCGATCTGACACGAATTATCCTTGAGGTGTCCAGTGACAGACGAGCAAGCCCCATTGCCTGGTGTCTTTTCAAGGCTAGAGCAGCGCGTCAGAAGCGCGTTGAGCTCCGGCCTTGAAGATGGGCAAGTTGGAGCGCACTTGGTGTTCAACTGTCAGATGGGCCGGGGCCGCACAACGACTGGAATGGTAGCAGCCATGCTTGTGGCAGGCATCATGTCTGACCGTCACAAGGCTTATGTTTCCGGCGCGGCTTCCTTTTTGTCATCAGATCTGACCAATCGAATACAATGGCCGACTTCTCCGGCGCTTACATCACCTGGGACTGTCAGTGGAGGTGACACTTGGGACGGTGTAGAGGCTGATCCTTACCTGGAAGGTGAATAAGAGTTGACGCGATATTCGCAATTCAAGAATTGTCCGCTGATGAATATCAATGTGGCTTCATAGGTGAATACAAAACCATCCTACAACTCGTTGGCGTGTTGCAACATGGACGCTTGGCGAAAAAAATTACAGACAAGGCAATAGAGTAAGGACTTTCTGCTCATGATCTTCATTCAACACTCGTTGACCTATTCTAATATCTGCACCGGCACTTCCACCACTGTAGTGCAATGGACTCTGTACAAAACTTGTATGTCTTACCTTCTTCTCTCATGTGATTACAAGAACTTGAAGGCTAATCATTCAACTTTACGCTGAACAACAGGAGAAAAGCAGTATATGATTTCAAGTTGCGCGCAGAAGCGGCCGAACCAGGTAGTGAGAAACAGAGAAAGATTACTACGGCCGCTACTAATTACTTGTATAGGTAAGTGACAAGCTGGCTATCTGCACACCTCAAGCCTAATCCATGATACCATGGGTTATGTAGCTATTTTTCACCGCAATCCGTTCCCTGCAAGACCTGTTTACTGATCAATCTGTTTTGCCGATGTAAGATATGGATCCCTGATTGCGTTCGCGGACTGGTTGTTGGAGCGAGCAGAAATCGAAGATAATGAAGCTCGAGAAGCGATTCCCTCGTTTCCGAAATGGTTACAAGATCATCGCGAGATCACTCATATTCTTCAAAAGCGATCACTCGAATAAAGTCTCATAGCTCATAACAAGGTCATCAAAAACTGGTGGTCGATCTTGAACTAAACTAATTGTATAACCATGATGTTTTTAACATTACATCACACGATGCTTGCTTCAATCAGTTACCATTGTCGAAGATACTCACCCTTGTATAAGAACTGCAATCACTTGAATCATATCAGAATCCTTGCACAAGTGTATGTGGCTCTTATGGTCTGATTATTTGATAACATTATAAAGATGATGCTTGTCTTGCCTCAGCATCACCGGGCACCAGGCATCGATGGTCAAATCAGCCTAATGTTGCAACACTTCTCTTGATACTGATAGCTACGATGTTGATTTGTGATACCCAAAAAAGGAGTTCCAATTTCAAATGCTTCTCAGACAAGGTGTGGGATTGTATTGTCCTCAGAAGGCAGCCCTGAGGAAACGGAGCTTCAGGCGATGGTTTGAGGAATCTAACCTTTTGGGTCAAGATACCCAAGCAGTTGTCGAAGGACACTTTGAATGATAGCTTACGAGTGAATCATGGCGGCGGTCCGGCCAAGATGACTCAGATGCAGAACAGCTTCCAAGTGGTTTATAGTCTAAGGTTTCGTCATGTCCTGAAGGACCTTCTCAGATCAACGACATTTTTTGACATCAGTGTGATCAAGATTCTCCAAAGGAATGTCTTTGATCGGTCATGAGATGAATTACTCATTTTATTTATCACCATTTTTTCCCTTTCAGTTCCAAACTATGTGATTCAAAAATAACCCCTCGATAAATCAATCGAAACTTTCCAATGGAAAGCGTCTTCCTAAACCCTTTGAGAGCACGAACCAAGCCCTTGAAGCGCTACCTTTATAATTTGTCCGATTCAATAGGTTCAACTAAACTCATCTTAACTCTACCACGTTGAGTGAACCGATCTTGTTCAGTTGTGATTTCTACAATCACTCTATCAAAGATCCCAATCACTACTTTTTTATCTTCAGAAGTCGGGATCGTGATCTCATATCGATCTGCATCATAGTCATTTTCTTTTTTAAATTTAATTAAACCTTCAAGTCCATATCTTTCCAAAGGGAAAAAAATACTGATCAGTTTCATTCGCCCAATGATCATCAAATTCAAAACACTCACTGTGACACAAAGACGGCCAATCCATTCCTAAACGCTCTGATCACAAATGCCTCAGCCCTAACCTTTGCACCACCATTCCCGAGTTCTTTAGCTTTAATAGCAAGTGCCACATAAAACTCAACACTAGCTCTACCAGCTTTCTGCGCTGCATTGTGACGTTTATTGATGTTCGTCATGATTCTTTCTACAAATGGCTTTGAGACCATTGAGCTTGGTAATGGGTTTTGAGTGATTGCTGCACTTAGTTGTCGATGAACCAGTACATCTGCGTATCTTCGGATCTGTAGTAAAAGGGTAGCGGATGGAGAATTTAGGTTCAGTTGTTCTACACCTTCAGAATATACGATTCAGGCAAGCAAACTTTCGGTCTCATCGAAAAGGGCGAGGAACATGATCAGGAATGTAAAATAATGAACAACTAACAGGACTAGTGAAATGCGTATAAATCGGACTAGCTAAGCCATAATGACCATAGGTATCCTTCGAAACTGAACCTGATGCAAAATATTCTGCAGGTAACATGCAACGTGTTGCCATGATTCGCACAAGCGTATTGAAAGTTGGCCATTCCGGATCCTTTGTTTCAAATCAAGCGGGGAGTTTATTGAAAAGTTCGCATCCTCTTCAGTTTCCGATTCTTCTGTAAATCAGAATGCATCTCAAATACATTGAACACACTCACAATACAGTCATCTAAAGAATTCGCCAGTGCACCAGAACTTGAAGAATCTAATACTAATCCTCTACGTTTCATGAGCACATCCTGTAGAACCTCAAAATTAGTCTTAGGTGGAGGATTATGTCGTCTGTTGAATTATGTAGGAGAAAACGTATAAATCAAATAATGAGGAGTCAATTTCAAACACTCTTCAGTATATCACCCGTAGATCGGTAACATAAAGACCACATCGGATGAAGAAAAATACAGGGAAAACTTACCTCAGAACAGCTGTCAAGGGGAAACTTTCATATATCCTTTTAGCCACACTAATGTTGGCCAAAAGCATAAACTCTTCAACCAGACTATTGGTTTCTCGAGCTTCCTTTTGTTCAACATCAACCGGATCACTAGACTCGCTTGACTCCATTTGAATCTTGACTTCTGGAGAAGCAAGGTTAAGAGCACCAGCACGCATCCGAGCGGCTTTCAATTTGATGGCAAGATCATTTAATAACCTAATTGATTCTGTAATCTGATCTGATAACTCCTTATTATCCTTCCGATTCTGAGCTTCTTCATAGGTAAAAGCGGCTTTGGATTGGATCACTGATCGTGTAAATCGTACGTTCACAATCTCACTCGTTTCAGGTGATAATTCCCATATGACTGAAAATGCTAATCGTTCAACATAAGGTTTTAATGAACATAGATTGGTACCCAAAAGTGAAGGTAACATGTCAATTCGCTTATCGACCAAATAAACTGTTGTCCCTCGGGAAGCAGCTTCAAAATCCATGGGTGTGTCAGGTAAGACAAAGTGTGAGACATCCGCAATATCTGAAACCATGATATTGTTTTAGTTTAATACTTTCCAAGGGATTAGATGAGCAAGAGATCACAAGAGAGATTAACTTACGAACGCCAACTTCTACATTCCCATTGGGAAGTTTTTTAGCATGTAAGGCATCATCAATATCTTGACATCC
The DNA here is from genome assembly GCA_002157025.1 of Melampsora abietis-canadensis. NCBI lineage: Eukaryota > Fungi > Basidiomycota > Pucciniomycetes > Pucciniales > Melampsoraceae > Melampsora > Melampsora abietis-canadensis. Next base: position 1,876 of record KZ123066.1, on the reverse strand, counting down.
AGGTGGATCGATACTACAAATCATCAACTCCCTAAAATCTTCACGATCCTTCCAAACTTTCGAACTCGATGTTTTTTCAGGAACGACCCATTGATCACCCGATTCAGGTAAACAATCTAAAATCGCTTGACTAAATGGCCTATATGGAACATCAAACTCAAGTAATAAACTTTCTTGTTCGGCTTCTTTTGTTTCTACTATTCCTAAGGCTCTAACAAAATGTCCTTCTGGATATCTTGAATTGACATCCCAACTATCGATCGAAATCAAAACTTTTTGGTTGGCTAATGTAGCAGCTTGTCTAGTACGGATTCTAATTTTGGGGATCAACCTTGATAATGGAGTTGCAAAGACTGCATAGGCTGACAAACTAGATTGTAAGGCGGAAGGCGGAATGGATGAAGGGTCCAAATGACAAACATATGGCCTCCAATTCCGTTTGAGAATACCGACGACTTTTCCAGTGGGTTGAGGAGAATTGGATGATGATTGAAGTTCCTTCGTGTTTCCAACTTCTGGTGTAGTCCGATCTTGTGTATCAATCGGTTCCGCATCGTCATCCGGATCCTCAGCAGCGTTCGGAAGGTCATGATCAACTACTACTTCATCTGTCGAAGCTTTCCATTCCTCTTGAGGTAAAAGTTCTACTACAACCTCATCCCCATCAATCGACCGATTCATAGCTTCTCTACCAATCAAAAGAATCGGTTTCTCAAAATCTGGATGAAAGATTGATCCTTCTAGATAATTATATTGATTGGTTCTAAATTTGCCTTGATAGAGTGATTTCAAACTGATTCCAGCGTTCAAATCTGACATTGGTAAATAATCTTCATACAATCCTAATCGATTTTTATTTGTTCGTGTGTCAGAAGCTTCACCAGAATCAAATTCAGTTCCAGAAGCAGCTATCAATTCCATCAAAACTAAACTCTCGTTTTCTTTCATACCCTCTACATATTCCTTTGTAGTTGAAACAGACATTCCCGCCTCTAAAGCCTTTTGTCTATTACCACGATCATCACTAAGAAGAACCATTCGGATGTTATGATCTGAAAGGTGATTAGTATACCATTGACAAAGCTGCCTGATCGCCCGATCATTTCGATCGTTAATCGATTCCGCAGGTTCACGTCGGATATGAGTTTCAAGATGAGCTTCATTCCAAAAGACCCAACCTCTAGCATACCTTCCAGATTGATCAGTTTCATTTACCAAAGCCTTTAACCTATTAAAGATAGGTAATGATCTATGTCTAACTTCATCGAAAACGGTTTGAGGAATAATTAAATCTGATCCAAAAGCCAAAGATTCAAGTAGATCGATTTGTCTTAAGATGACATTCGTATCGATAATTAGATAATGACCATCGATGAATTTCTTGTGTCCTTTTCGACCTGATTCGGTAAGTAACATCACTTTACGTCGTTTTGATGATGATTTAGTTTCATCTTCTTGTCGATTTGATGATGAATGATTCAATTGATTTAAATCATATGCAAGACGAGTACAATCTGTACAATTTGATGAACCACATGGTATATCTATTCTAAGATAATGTTCTCGTAAGATCTTTTGAACTTTTCCTCTGACTGTTTTTCGTAAGTATTGTTTTTGAGTTACACTTTCAGCTGGACCTGATAAAGATGGTTTGAGGATGGTGATTGTAGGATGTGACATGATTGTTTTTGAAGATATCTAGAAAGTATTGTACAAGAGTCAGTGAACTTTATACTTTTCCGTTAAGATAATGGTCTATAGTACTCACCTTAAAATCCAGATTGAAGATCGGTTTGGTAAAGTCAAAAATGTCTTTTAATTTTTTTTTGAATTGATCTCTTCGTGACCCGATCTCGGTCCCATCCAATCATAACCC